>JADRCD010195219.1:0-13776 GCA_019843815.1 Montemys delectorum | reverse complement strand
ATGAGGTCCCATTTGTCAATTCTTGATCTTAGAGCATAAGCTATTGGTGTTCTGTTCAGGAAATTTTCCCCTGTGTCTATGTGCTCTAGCCTCTTCCCCACTTTCTTTTCTATTAGTTTCAGTGTATCTGGTTTGATGTGGAGGTCCTTGATCCACTTGGACTTGAGCTTTCTACAAGGAGATAGGAATGGATCGATTGGCATTCTTCTATATGTTGATTGCCAGTTGAGCCAGCACCATCTGTTGAAAATGCTGTCTTTTCTCCACTGGATGGTTTTACCTCCTTTGTCAAAGATCAAGTGACCATAGGTGTGTGGGTTCATTTCTGGGTCTTCAATCCTATTCCATTGATCTACCTGCCTGTCACTGTACCAGCACCAAGCAGTTTTTATCACAATTGCTCTGTAGTAGAGCTTAAGGTCCAGGAAGGTGATTCCACCAGAGGTTCCTATATTGTTGAGAATAGTTTTCCGTATCCTAGGTTTTTTGTTATTCCAGATGAATTTGCAAATTGCTCTTTCTGAAGAATTGAGTTGGAATTTTGATGGGAATTGCATTGAATCTGTAGATTGCCTTCAGCAAGATGGCCATTTTTACTATATTAATCCTGCCAAAGCATGGGAGATCTTTGCATCTTCTGAGACCTTCTTCAATTTCCTTCTTCAGAGACTAGAAGTTCTTGTCAAACAGATCTTTTACTTGCTTAGTTAGAGTTACACCAAGATATTTTACATTATTTGTAACTGTTGTGAAGGGTGTTGTTTCACTAATTTCTTTCTCCACCTGTTTATCTTTTGTGTAGAGGAAGGCCACTGATTTGCTTGAGTTAATTTTATATCCAGGTACTTTGCTGAAGTTCTTTATCAGGTTTAGGAGCTCTCTGGTGGAATTTTTGGGGGTCACTTAAGTATACTATCATATCATCAGCAAATAGTGATAATTTGACTTCTTCCTTTCCAATTTATATCCCTTTGATCTCCTTTTGTTGTCTAATTGCTCTGGCTAGGACTTCAAGTACAATATTGAATAGGTAGGGAGAGAGTGGGCAGCCTTGTCTAGTCACTGATTTTAGTGGGATTGCTTCAAGTTTGTCTCCATTTAGTGTGATGTTGGCTATTGGTTTTCTGTATATTGCTTTTACTATGTTTAAGTATGGGCCTTGAATTCCTGATATTTCCAAGACTTTTATCATGAAGGGATGTTGGATTTTGTCAAATGCTTTCTCAGCATCTAATGAGATGATCATATGGTTTTTTCTTTGAGTTCGTTTATATAGCGAATTACGTTGATAGATTTCCATATATTGAACCATCCCTGCATCCCTGGGATGAAGCCTACTTGATCATGGTGGATGATCATTTTGATGTGTTCTTTGATTCAGTTTGCAAGAATTTTATTGAGTATTTTTGCATCGATATTCATAAGGGAAATTGGTCTGAAGTTTTCTTTCTTTGTTAGGTCTTTGTGTGGTGTAGGTCTAAGAGTAATTGTGGCTTCATAGAACGAATTGGATAGAGTACCTTCTGTTTATATTTTGTGGAATAGTTTGAGGAGTATTGGTATTAGGTCTTCTTTGAAGGTTTGATAAAACTCTGCACTAAACCCATCTGGTCCTGGGCTTTTTTTTGGTTGGGAGACTATTAAGGACTGTTTCTATTTCATTAGCAGATATGGGACTGTTTATATCATTGATCTGATCTTGATTTAACTTTGGTACCTGGTATCTGTCTAGAAAATTGTCCATTTCATCCAGGTTTTTGTAGTAGGATCCCATGGTTTTTTGGATTTCCTCAGTGTCTATTGTTATGTCTCCCTTTTCATTTCTGATCTTGTTAATTAGGATACTGTCTCTGTGCCCTCTAGTTAGTCTGGCTAAGGGTTCATCTATTGTGTTGATTTTCTCAAAGAACCAGCTCCTGATTTGGTTGATTCTTTGTATAGTTCTTTTTGTTTCTACTTGGTTGATTTCAGTCCTGAGTTTGATTATTTCCTGCCTTTGACTCCTCTTGGGTGAATTTGCTTCTTTTTGTTCTAGAGTTTTCAGATGTGCTGTCAAATTACTGGTGTATGCGCTCTCCAGTTTTGTTTTGTTTTGTTTTTTGAGGCACTTTAAGCTATTAGTTTTCGTCTTAGGACTGCTTTCATTGTGTCCCATAAGTTTGGGTATGTTGTGCTTCATTTTCATTAAACTATAAAAAGTCTTTAATTTCTTTCTTTATTTCTTCCTTGACCAAGTTATCATTGAGTAGAGTGTTGTTAAGCTTCCACGTGTATGTGGGCATTCTATTGTTTATGTTGTTATTAAGGAGCAGCCTTAGTCCATGGTGATCTGATAGGATACAATTTCAATCTTCTTATATCTGTTGAGGCCTGATTTGTGACCAATTATATGGTCAATTTTGGAGAAGGTACCATGAGGTACTGAGAAGAAGGTATATCTTTTTGTTTTAGGGGAAAAAAAGTTCTATAGATATCTGTTAAACCCATCTGTTTCATAACTTCTGTTAATCTCACTGTGTCTTTGTTTAGTTTCTGTTTCCATGATCTGTCCATTGCAAAGAGTGGGGTGTTGAAATCTCCCACTATTATTGTGTGCAGTACAATGTGTGCTTTGAGCTTTAGTAAAGTTTCTTTTAGGAATGTAGATGTCCTTGCACTTGGAGCGTAGAGGTTCAGAATTGAGAGTTCATCTTGGTAGATTATACCTTTGATGAGTATGAAGTGTCCCTCCTTATCTATTTTGATCACTTTAGGGTGAAAGTCGATTTTATTCAATATTAAAATGGCTACTCCAGCTTTTTTCTTGGGACCATTGGCTTGGAAAATTGTTTTCCAGCCTTTTATTCTGAGGTAGTGTCTGTCTTTGTCTCTGAGGTCGGTTTCCTGTATGCAACAAAATGTTGGGTCCTGTTTGTATACCCAATCTGATAGTCTATGTCTTTTTATTGGGGAATTGAGTCCATTGATATTAATAGATACTAAGGAAAAGTAATTGTTGCTTCCTGTTATTTTGTTGTTAAAGCTGGAATTCCGTTCATGTCGGTATCTTCTTTTAGTTTAGTTAGAAGATTACATTTTTGCTTTTTCAGAGATGTAGTTCCCCTCCTTGTTTTGGAGTTTTCCATTTATTACCCTTTGAAGAGCTGGATTTGTGGAAATATATTGTGTGAATTTGGTTTTGTCATGGAATACTTTGGTTTCTCCATCTATGGCGATTGAAAGTTTTGCTGGGTATAGTAGTCTGGGCTGGCATTTGTGTTCTCTTAGGATCTGTATGACATCTGCCCAGGATCTTCTAGCTTTCATAGTCTCTGGTGAGAAGTCTGGTGTAATTCTTATAGGCTTGCCTTTATATGTTACTTGACCTTTTCTGGTGTAATTCTGATAGGCCTGCCTTTATATGTTACTTCACCTTTTTTCCTTACTGCTTTTAGTATTCTCTCTTTGTTTTGTGTATTTGGTGTTTTGACTATTATGTGACAGAGGAATTTCTTTTCTGGTCCAGTCTATTTGGAGTTCTATAGGCTTCTTGTATGTTCATGGGCATCTCTTTTTAAAGAAAGAGATTATAGGGAAGTTTTCTTCTATAATTTTGTTGAAGATATTTACTGACCCTTTAAGTCGGATGTCTTCATTCTCTTCTATACCTATTATCCTTAGGTTTGATCTTCTCATTGTGTCCAGGATTTCCTGGATGTTTTGGGTTAGGATCTTTTTGCATTATGTGTTTTCTTTGACTGTTGTGTCAATGTTTTCTATGGTATCTTCTGCACCTGAGATTCTCTCTTCTATCTCTTGTATTCTGTTAGTGATGCTTGCATCTATGTTTCCTGACTTCTTTCCTAAGAATTCTAACTCCAGAGTTGTCTCTCTTTGTGATTTCTTAACTGTTTCTACTTCCATTTTTAGGTCCTGGATGGTTTTGCTCAATTCCTTCACCTGTTTGTTTGTGCTTTCCTGTAATTCCTTAAGGGATTTTTGTGTTTCCTCTTTAAGAGCTTCTACTTGTTTACTCGTGATCTCCTGTAATTTTTTAACAGATTTTTTTGTTTCCTCTTTAAGGGCTTGTACATCTTTACCTGTGTTCTCCTGTATTTCTTTAAGGGAGTTATTCATGTCCTTCTTAAATTCCTCTAGCACCATCGTGAGATATGATTTTAGATCGAAATCTTGCTTTTCCGGTGTTTTCGAATATCCAGGGCTTGCTGTGGTGGGAGTACTAGGTTCTGATGAAGCCAAGTAGTCTTGGTTTCTGTTGGTAGGATTCTTGCATTTGCCTTTTGCCATCTGTTGATCTCTGGTGTTAGATGTTATTGCTGTCTCTGACTAGAGCTTATTCCTCCTGTGGGTCTGTAACCTGTATCAGTACTTCTGGGAGATCAGCTCTCCTCTGGTAAAACCCAGGCACAGATGGCTGTGGATCAGTTGTCCATCCTGAGTCCTGGGGTCAGAGCACACCCTGGAGAGAGGATCTCCACTTTCGGGAAAAGTGTAGAGAGGGCTGTGGATCTGTTGTCCCTCCTAGGTGTGGTCTGATGTAGAAAGGATCCTGACCAGGCTGCCCTGTCACTTGTGAAGCCTGTGCCTCCTGGCTGGTCCTGCCTTAGAAAGTCACTGGAGAGAAACTGGCAGATCTCACCTGAGTCCCTGGGTTAGAGCACTCCCTGAACGCAAGCTCTCCACTTGCAGGGAAGGGGCAGAGAGGACTGTGGATCCACCTCCACCATCATTCCTAGGTGTAGATGGAGGTTGAGAGGATCCTGTCCTGGCTGCCCTGCCACTTGTGAGGCCTGTGCCTCCCAGCTGGTCCCACCTTAGAAAGTCGAGAAATTTATTTTTTAAACTTTAATTTCACAAAGCCATTACAAGACTAATGGTTTCTGTATCCATTGGTTCAACCAGCAACAGATAGATTATTTTGGAGGAATGCATGTGTGTTGACTGTGGACAGACACTTTGTTATGTCATCATACCCTCAACAACACAGTTTAACAAGTATCTACATGGTACTACTCTAGTTGGAGACATGAACCTGGGAGACTGAAAATTATAGCAGACTAAAGTATCATGCAATAATCAACTTTATTTAGAGTATCAGACTATTTATGTTCTGGGGGTTAAGCAAAATCACATGAGTTTAGCCTGTATACAGTCACAATGACAATCCAGGCTTGGAAATGTCACCTAAATAATGGATAGGATGACAGATAATCCAAAGTAAACCCATTCCTATTTATCACACCTGGGAGGGGCACAAAAGCACATTCCAAGAACAACTCACTTTATGGAGGAAAAGAGCTTAAAAAACATTTGTCCTCTTTACTTGGGGTTTTCTCACAAGCTCTTCGAAATCTCCTTACACAGCTTCATTCATGGACAATGTTCCAACACGTATACAGCACTTTCCTATATTGAGCATCACAAACAACATAGTGGTAACTGGCGTCTGCTGCAGGCCGTGCAAGGTATGTGAAAACACTGTGCCATTTTATACCAGACTTGAGCATTTTCGGATCTGGGTATCTAGGAAAGTCCCGGAGCCAATCATCTGTGGCTGCTAAGGAACAAGTCTATCTGGGACAGCTGAGAAATAGGAGAGAAGCCTTACTCCCATCCTATAGGACTCCAGCAAACCTATCCTGTGACCTAAGCCTGCATTATTTGGCTATATGAAGCAAGAAACTCCACCACCACCCTTTTTTTCTATGAGCTACTTTGCTTCATATGTTCGGTCAAATGCTACCAAGAGTCCGGATACAAAGGAGCAAGGTCACATTGTAAAACTCACTCCAGAGAAATCAAATGGAGGGCAAATGGCTGCATCCAAGAAAAGGAAATGGGAAGCTTTGGACTTTAGGCAGACGCTGGATGTTCTTAAAAGGCTGAAATTTTAAAGGCTTTGGGACTTTAAAAATATGGGATATGTTTTATATTATGATATCGGTATTTATATGAAATCTTAGGAATAAACAAGAAAGGGGAGATTATGGTTTCATAGTAATGTGTTAGTGTATCAATTTCACAAGGGTCAACTGTCCTAGAAAGGAAAATCTCAACTGGGAAATGTCTCCATCAAATTTCCTGTAGGACATTTTCTTCAAACTAGACAGGGTTTCTCTGTGTAGCCTTGGCTGTCTTGGAACTTGCTTGGTAGACCAGGCTGGCCTCGAACTCAAAGAGACCTGCCTGCCTCTGTCTCCTGAGTGCTGGGATTAAAGACATTTTTTGATTAATGTGGAAGGGCTCCTTCCAGTGTCAGTAGTGGCCATGGGGTAAAATAAGTAAGCTATGGGAAGCAAGCCAATAAGCACCACTCCTCGCTGACCTCCACTTCAGCTCTGCTCCCGCCTCAAGTTGTGGCTCTGACTTCCCTTCAGCTGTAAGCTGAAGTAGCTTTTTCCCACCCCCGACCCCACAAGGGATGGGGTTCAGGCAGCCAGTGTGAGGAAAGGCACGTGCTGCCAAGCCTGACAACCCGAGTCCAATGCCAGGAATTCACATGGAGAACAAAGAGAACCAACTCCTAAAAGTTGTCCTCTGGCCTCCACGACCCTGCTGTGGTACACATGTAACACACACAACAATGAAGAAATAGATTTTTAAGTTAAAAGGAGGACAGAAATGGGGTGTTCCATCTACAGCCATCACAGTGAATGGACTCAAGAAGTAAGCAACAGACAGATTTCATCACTGGGTCCTGAAGGCCATTGCCTAAAGAAAAATGACAGGGCAGTGTTCTAAATGGACGTCCATTTCTAAGCTCATTTTAAAAGTTTTCTAAGTTGCAAGCTGATTGAAATTAGATCTCTCCCAGTCCTAGCCCACCCTCCTTTCTTCTAACAAGATTATTGTCAAGTTAATCCAAATAGTCGCCCTAGAAATGCCAAGTAGATACAGCTAACCTTATGCAAGAAAGACAGCTCTCTGCATTCTGAGAGAGAGATCACTCAGCAAAATGAAACCACAAGGAAAGAAAGCAGACGTCTCAAGCGAGGAAATGCACCTGGCTCAGTTTGAGTGACAGCCACAAAATTAACCCGGCTTACGATGTTTTCTAAAAACATAAATCCCCAAGTTGTCAGGGTGAGGCTTGGCATAAAAACCGCAGCATATCCAGACACACAACACTGTCTAGTAATTAAATTGATTACCTGTCACCAGAAAGGACTTTTATTCACTCAGAATGTGTCCCATCTATGAACTCGCCAGGCAGCCTCAAGCACAAGACAGGTGCTTTCAATGACTAGCTAAACACTGGATGTCAGCCATTTAATTGCGTAACTGTAATTCTAAGAGGTGAAAAACAAACCCATCTCCACTGTTTTGAAAGCATGTAGCCACACACCTTCCTGACACCCGTAGAGTTTAAAATGTCCACATTTCTTGGTAAACTCAAAATGCCAAAGTATGCCATGATCAAATAGGAACAGTGTCAGTGATATTTGAGAGAGTATAAGGATTCTACAAGATTAGGTTTTATGTATTTTGTACAGTTTATGCATACTGCCAAAAGTAAGGTAGTCACATAAAGTTTACCTCAACCAAGTCCTACAAAGTGTCTAGGGTTTGTTTGTGTCATTGTCTTTGTTCTGATGCTGCTGAGGATGGAGATAGCTCTTCACCTCTGAATATTTCTACTCCTTTAGCTTCAAGGGTGATATTTGGACTCTGCTGTGCTAGAATACTTGAGTGTGTGTGTGTGTGTGTGTGTGTGTGTGTGCACATGCTCACATGTGTGTTCATGTACATGTGGATACATGTATGTGAGCATGCATATGAAATCCAGAGGTCTGGTATCACATCCACAAACACTGTGAACTAAGATCACACTTGCTAAGTATATACTCTACCACCCAGCTGCACCACCCGCTCCTGGACCCTTCATATCAACTCATTTGGCCAAAATCATTGCGAGAGTCATCGTTGTTGTTGTTGTTGTTGTCGTCATCTTCTCTGTTGGTATTCTTTTGACCTATTTTGTACAAACAGGACTAAGCATTCTTCAAAAAGCACAGGACTTTATTCAAAATATCCCCATAGCCTTATCCATTACTACATGTTCAAAGTCTTGTGGCTAAGGAAGCCCACTGAAGCATCTTCTATCATATGTAGTTTGCTGGGATGTGATCGTGTTTTCTCATGTTCCAAGTTAGCAGCTGTGATGAATCTCAGACTTCCAAACTAGAAGCCTGAGGAGGATACATTGGCATGGATTCTGCTCTTTTAAAAAAATTATAACGTGTTTAATTTTGCTCTTCGACTTGTGAAGAGAGGAATGGTTCTTTCTCTCCTGGTAAATTTTATCAGCTGGTTTCTCTACAGCATGGCAGTCAGCCCTGGCTGTACATCAGAATCCCTGTGAGGTTGTTTAAACATTCAGAAGCCCAAGGCCTTGCTGCCAGAAATTCTGAGCCTGTAGCTGGCATTTGTACATTTAAGAGCTCTGCAGGTAATTTTGATGGGCAGCCAGGGTGGAAAACGCTGTTCTACAATATGTCTACAGGCATTTTTTTTTCTGTGGGGATTGGGTGCAAAGAGAAATTCACTCCTAAGTTTTGCAAGTGGCAATTCAATATTGACCCATATATTTCTGTCACAAGAGAAAGACATTATTATGGTTTGACTGTGAAATGTTCCCAGTAGGCTCTTGTTCTGATTATTTAATTCCTAGCTGGTGGTATTATTTTAAAGGAAATAGAAATTTGGAGGTTTGGGTGGAGGGAGTAGGTTACTGAGGACAGCTCCTCTCTCTAGACCTCTATACCAGGTCTCCAGTGCCTGTCTCTGTGTCTCTCTCCTTCTCCCTCTCTCTTCTTCTCTTCTCTCTTCTTTCTTTCCCTCTCCCTTCTCTCTCTCTCTCTCTCTCTCTCTCTCTCTCTCTCTCTCTCATATATATGAGAGATATATGTATATCTCTCTCATATATGAGAGATATACATATATATATACATATATATATATATATATATATATATATATATATATATATATGAGAGAGAGAGAGAGAGATCTTCTCATGCTTCATCACTGTCTGCTGCCTGATGTGACCAAGTCCTTCAGCCTACTGGACCACCCTATTCCCAAAGATCTGAATAAAATAAATTTAAATTCCACTATAAGGGAAAGTTTAAGGAGTTTCATCACATCTTTGAGATATGCTCAAAGAAGAAATCAGAGCGAGTGCTATCATTTCCTCTAAACTCTTGAGTCTTATGCTGATATTTATGGGATTCTTCTCTGTTCTTTGATGAAACTCCTGCACACATGGCCTCTTTTTGTCCCATAGGTCTTGAAAGCTTTAACAGCCATATTCCCTGGATCACAAAGGACATTAAGAAACTTGGTGTAGGGTTTGGGTAACACAGGTGGATAACCAAGCACTAAAGAGCTAAGTATTCTAAGACTGTTCTATAAGAGCCCCTTGACCCTTCCCATTCCAAAAGCCCTTCCACCTCTCCTTTTATGAGAGGCTAGCATTGCTTGTCTAGTCTCCTATCCACTTCCCTTCAGCTGGCAGCTGCAGCCACATTACCTACTGTTTACTTCATGCAGGGGAAATGTAAGAGTCGGCTTTCCCTTACTGTAACAAAATACTGAGAGACTCAGCTTAAAAAGAGGAAGTGTTAGCTTTGGGTCACAGCTATGGATGCTTGGCCTGGTGGCCACTGGCTTTGCACCCTGAGCCTTTGACATTCCTGTTTCAGACCAGATCAGTAATTTGGTTCTCCTTCTGTATCACTGACCTCAAGATGTTTATTTCACTTATTAATGTCAGGATGGGTGTCAGATTAAATGTGAGCAGAACTTTATATGGCAACAACTTTTAAAATTAATAATCATGGGGTCAGTAAGATGGCTCAGCAAATTAAGGCACTGACAAGCATAAAGACACGAGTTCAATACCCAGACCCCATATGCTGGAGAGAACCAACTTCTGCAAGTTGTTCTTTGACTTCTGCATGTGTGCCACAGCATGCTTCATCCACAGCATACACATAAATAAATAAATAAATAAATAAATAAATAAATAAATAGTAAATACAAATTTAATTTAAACAAACAAAAAATGTTAAGGGGAACCATCTAAGTACTGCTCCCGTGACATGGCTTTCAATTTGGGGGCTCCTTTGGGCACTTCAGGCACTTTGGGCACCTCTACAGCCACCGTGGTAGGTTTGGTAGGTTTGGCTCTGTATTTAGCTTTTCTGCCCCAACGCAGGCAGTACAGGCCTTCTCAGTGGCACTCAGAACAAAGGTTTCGGCTTTGGTATTGGTTTTGGCACAACGACAGGAACTGGCACTGGTTTAGGCACGGGTTTGGGAACCAGGCTAGGATTTGGAGGATTTAATACCCAGCAGGAGCAGGAGTAGCAGCAGCAGCAGCAGACTTCTTTAGGTGGTCTCTTCAGTCAGCCTACAAAGGCTCCTGCACAGTCCAACCAGCTCATCAACACTACCAGCACTCTTTCTGCTCCAATGCTATTGGGGGATGAGAGAGATGGAGTGGAATCAGTTGCAGGCCTTCTAGGGGACAGGAAAAGGATATTTCAATAATAACATTCCTCCAGTGGAGTTTACACAGGAAAGTCCCTTTTGCTGATTTAAGACTGTAGGTTATAGTTATATGCCTAATAATAAAGATGAAAATGGACCAGTAGTTTTAATTTTCAACAAAAAAGAAACAGATATTAGAAGCCAACAACAGCAATTGGTAGATTCATTGCATAAAGTCTGGGGAGGAAACCAGACCTTTACTGTCAATGTGGAGGGCATTAAGACTCTGCCCAATGATCAGATGGAAGTTGTCATTTATGTTATTGAGCATTCTCCAAACGGCACCTCGAGAAGAGTTCCAGTGACAACACTGTATGCCCACTTTGAGCAAGCCAACATTGAAACACAGCCGCAGCAGCTCGGGGTGACCCTTTCTATGACCAGAACAGAGCTGTCTCCTGTTCAGACCGAGCAGCTCTTACAACACCCTCCCGCTGGTGTAGATCCTATTATTTTGGAACAGGCCCTAAGTGGATAACCCGGATTCCGAAAGGTTAATTCCTGTACCAGTGGTGGGTTTCAAAGAATTGCTTCAAAGACTGAAGGTTCAAGATCAGATGACTAAGCAACATCGGACCAGACTCGATATCATATCTGGAGATATTAGTGAACTGCAAAAGAATCAAACTACAACTATGGCCAAAATAGCACAGTGCAAGAGGAAACTAGCAGCTCTCTCCCACAGAGCCTTACAGGTCCTAATTGGACAGGAAATCCAAAGGAAGAATGGCTATGCAGTCCAGGCTGATGAACAGTTGAGGGTTCAGCTAGACACTATTCAAGGGGCACCGAGTGCGCCTACTCAGTTCAAAGGTCGACTGAATGAGCTGATGTCCCAGATCAGGATGCAGAATCATTTTGGAGCTGTGAAATTTGAAGAAAAGTACTACATAGATGCAGACCTATCACAAGAAATTAAGCAGCATTTGAAACAACCAACAGGAAGGCCTTAGCCACTTGATTAGCACCATAAAAGATGACCTAGAAGACATAAAACTGGTAGAACGAGGATTGAATGAGAGCATCCATAGCCCCACAGAGTTGCCCTCTAACTCCACAAGTGCAGCATGGCTTGTGCACACAAGCACGCCTCATGAGCGCACCCACATAAAATAATAAGAATCCATAAATGTGTCATACGTCTGCACACCTTCGCGATGTGCGTACCCACATGCCCGCACACACTGCATTCGGAAGTCTCAAGATTGGCCTCTAACCTGCTGGGTCTCAGACCTGACTGCACCTGACTGCTCCCCATCTTCTGCTTCCTTCTGTTGAAATAGAAATGTCCCATTCTTGTCCCTCCCATGTCTAGGAAATGGACAGCATCGTTTGAGTTTGTGACCTCGCAGCTGAGAGAAATTTGTCTTGAATCCTAGATGAAACTTTGCATTTTAACCTTAGGTTGATGTGGAAACAGTTGAACATCCTGGGGACTGTGAAGTAGAACGATTCCGTTCTCCTTTGCACAAAGAACACGCACATAGATGGAGAGTTTGAATGTCCCCACAAAGACTCATACTGAAATGTAATTTCCATTGTGAGGGATGAAGAAGTGATAACCACATGGATCTGGAAGGAGTGATAGGGACTATGGAGATGGTGCAATGCATGACGGCTCACGTTTGGATCTTCAGCACCCACATAAAAGGGGGTGTTTTATATCTGTGCTCACAGCCTGTGGGGCAGAAACAGATAGATAGGTTCCTGAGTTTAGTGGTCAGCCAGCCAGGTTAGCCCACTGGTGAGTAGCATATTCAGTCATGAGATCCTGTCTCCAAAGATAAAATGGAAAATGCTAGAAGAAGACAAACACCACCAACCTCTGCCTGTGAATGTATGAGTAATCACACCCACACACATGTATACATACACACTATGCATACATGTATATGAATACATATATTCACCATATGTATATATGTACCCATACATACACATACCATGCATGTATATATACACATGCATATACTCACCATTAGTGTATGTATATGTACCCATACATACACATACCACGCATATATGTTATACACACGTTTACACACATCATGCATGCATGTGTAGGTACCTATACATATATGCATACATGTATACATCCACATACATATATACATACCCACATAGACACAAAGAAAGAAAAAGAAACACTAAGGGGTCAGGCTTGGTGGCATGTGCCAGACACCCCAACACTAAGGAGGATCCCAGGCTGGAAGCCAGGCTGGGCCACACAGTGAGATGTTGTCTTCAAAATCAAAACAAAGTAATAAATAAAAGCTTTCAGCTTATAGGTTTACTCAGACCTGGCTAGTGGATTTGTGGGTCATCTTGTGAGTGGCTCTGTCTGATGATATAAACCCCCTCTAAGCCAGTGATACCCTGCACCACCCCAAGCTTTGGCATATACCCACAGTATGAAGGACATACATATATTTTTTCTTTAGAAAGGACATGAGAGAGGAGTGTGGATTGCATAAGGTATGCTCTGTTTTCAGCCCACATACATTTCAGAAACACATATAAGTAAATAATGAGCAAAGAATTTGAAAAGAATCAATTTGATTCACCTTCTAATTTTTCTTTCAGCTTCATAAAGTATATACTAAAATATTGAAAACATTTTTTATAAATAACAATACTATTGGTAAATACTTATGTAGTAAATGTTAGGGAGCTTATCTAGTTCCCTAAGATTATTGAAAAATCCCGTCTAGTCTAGGAATGGCCCGTTCCAAGCTCCTGTCTTTTCAGAGGGTTGTACTTGAATCAAGTTTGTATGATTATTTAAAGTAATTGATATACAGGATGAGGGGACAGCTCAGTTGGTAAAGTGCTTGCCACATGAGCATGAGGGCATAAGTTCAATCTGCAGAAGTAAGGGTGGCGGTCACCACACTAAACACCAGGAAGAGGTAAGAGACAGGATCCTGGGCTTTCCGGCCCTGCAAGCCAGGCTAGAAGAACAGGCAAGTCTCAGGTTCAATGAAAGATGATGTCTCAAAAACTAAGGGGAAGAACAATTGAAGAGGACATCTGATTTCAACCTCTGACCTCTTCCCACATGTACACACACATGCACAGGCACCTACACACACATACAAGAACACATGTGCACATAATAAGATCACATCGATATAGCACCCCAGCATGCTGAGGTAGGAAAGTTGTGAGTTTATAGTTAGCCTTTGCAACATAGGGAAAGACCATTTCGGGGGGGGGGGGGGG
>JADRCD010195216.1:18547-31307 GCA_019843815.1 Montemys delectorum | reverse complement strand
AGACAGACAGACAGAGATAGAGGTAGAGACAGAGACTTTGTCCTTAACTTCATTATGCAGAGGATCTTAGATATTGTTTTTCTTAGATTTCTTGTGTCTGCCTTTTAGTTCCTTCCTAATACTTAAACAATACAAAACAACAAAGAAGGAAACATTTTTCTAATGGCACATGCCTTTAATCCCAGTACTGAAGGTAACGATCACCTGATCTCTATGAATTAGAGGCCAGCCTTGTTTATGGAGTGACTTCCAGGACAGGCAGAGCTGCATGGTGAGACAATTTTTCAAAAACAAACAGAAAAAAGAGGGGTGGGACGAATTTGTATTCTGTACAACATCATGAAAATTAGTTTTAAAAAAATCGACATATTTTAAATTGTACTTTTCAATGTATTTTCCTATGTAAAATAACAACTCAGAGTTTTGCAATCATATACTCTGTTTTTAATTTTGCCATCAATTAAGGCAACTCTTTTTCGTTCAGTGATATTAAAAAGTTGCTTTTTTGATGATTATATACTGTAACGAGGAAACGATTAAGTTTGAACATCTCTAAGCTTTATTCACAACTCTGGAATATATATAATCTATTGTCATGTATTGGCATAGAATGACCATTTATTCTTTTACTTTATATGTTTCCTAGAAACTTATCTTTCAGCAAAGAATAAAATAGTCCAGAAGTCTGGCTACAAGGTACCCATCACTGCACTGCCTGGCCTTCAGAAATACTCACATTTTGGATCACTTTATTGGCTGAATAGATAAGACCTCCGTGCCTCTTGAAAGGATTCTGCATATATAAAATCATTTAAAAAGAGTTCTTCAGGAAAAACTAATAATTAATGGTATAAGTGAGCATGTTGCATAACATTTCCCTTTGCTGCCATGTTTTTCCTTGTTTCCATTTCAAATGTTTCCTTAACTACTCTTCTCTCTTTAGATACTCAAGAGATAAAATATTTTGAATGACATATCAATGTTTTCTAGATTGTGGTTAACTAAAAGGTAATCGTTATTGCCTTGTCTTATAAAATGTGAAACAGCAAACAGGGGAAGACATTCCCATACTGTTTCAGATAAGATGATGAGTCCTGACAACCTGTTTCCTATTACGAAAACACTGAGACTTCGGGCAGTGGCAGCGCACGTCTTTATCCTAGCACTTGGGAGGCAGAGACAGGCAGATTTCTGAGTTCGAGGCCAGCCTGGTCTACAGAGTGAGTTTCAGGACAGCCAAGGCTACACAGAGAAACCCTGTCTGGAAAAAAACAAAACAAAACAAAAGCAAAAAAAAAAAAAAACACAACAACAACAAAAAAAGAAAACATTGAGTCTTGAAAGGAGAGGTCTCCAGCTACCTGAATGCTGGAATCGTTGGAATATACCACAGACAGCTCATTCCCCAGTTATGTTACACTCACATTTGTCCAAATACTCTGTTTCACACTAATTTTCCTCCTTATACAACTTATAAGCAGGACTAAGCAGACCACACACTCCATTGTTTTAATTTATATATCCATTAAAGTCATTATATCACTAACCAGGTCAGATGTAGTTTCTCCTAAAATGAATATTAACCTGATATGAATTATTAATTTTATTACTTAATTGACATTGCTAATATCTCAAAACTTAGTATTTTAGTGTTTTATGTTATCATATTTTATCTCATATTAGCATATTACATTTTATGCACTATAACCAATAGAGTTATGAACACAATAAAAGTTAAGACTGGAAACACTGGTAAGAGCCCTTAACTGAGTCCTTATTTCATTATCAACTAATAGCTCCTTTATTTACTTGACTATATATTCTGTTGCTTTTGTGTTATACTGTTTGGTAACCTAGTGGAGACCTCGCAGATTAATCTGCAAGGGACGAAAGGCCCATTTGCCATGTTCCCAGACACTAGGCTCCTGACAAGAGACCCCAGATCCATATTTCTGTGGCCATCAGTCCTATAGGCTTTGTGAACTCCACCCCCACAGTTACCTGGCAACAGCCAGGTATGCTGCTCCTCACAGTTACTTGGCAACAGCAAGATAGCCCAGCCCACTATAAAAAGAGCTGTTTGCCCCCTCCTCACTCTCTTATTCCCTCTCTTATCCTCTTGCTCTTACTCTCTGTCTCTCTGCCTCTCTCCCTCCTTTTTCCCCCCTCTCCACAGCTGGCCTCTGCTTCTCTACTCTCTCTCTCTCTCTCTCCTCCTCAGAAAGCTAGCCAGACTCTCTCCTCCCTTGACCTTTTTCCTTCAGTCTCCTGGGCCAGAGTCTGCCCGAGGATCCACCTAGTTCTCAGTTCTTCCAACAACATACAGTGACATCTGGTACGTCCTAGAGTGACAACCTGCCATTCCTGGTCTCTGTGTGGCTCAGGGACCCCAGAGGCATCTGTGGTGCCCCAGAGTTGAGCCCGACTCTGCAGTTGCCAGGGGACCCCAGACTGCGCCTTCTTGCCTTCCTGTGGCTTCTCAAAGTCCAATGCTTGTCCGGTGGTTCCGTGGGGTTGCAGACAGTCAGACTTCCCGTGTCCTGCCTTGCTCAGTGGTCCTAGCAGATGCGGGATCCCATGTTTTTGCCCCATAAGTGGGTACATTTTAGTGTCGTTTCTACATAGATAATCTTTACTGTGAATATTAGAACTTTCCAAAATTGTTATTAATACTAACTTCATTATAATTTTTTTTTTTTTTTTTTTGGTTTTTCAAGACAGGGTTCCTCTGTGTTGTCCTGGCTGTCCTGGTACTCGCTCTGTAGACCAGGCTGGCCTCGAACTCAGAATCCACCTGTCTCTGCCTCCAAAATGCTACCACCGCCTGGCTATAATTCTTTTCACTTATTCAGCAATTTTAATTCCAGGTCACCTACTTGTTTCATAGGGATGAAATAATCTCATATTACAGATAAATCACTTGCATTCTCACTCAGTAGATATAATGTATTGCTCAGAATTATTAAGAGTCTATGCTATAAACAACATAGCAGTTAATTTAAGGTACTATCTCTGATATTTTTTGAAGGACATATTGTTGTAATATTAAAAAAGATAGTATGCCATAGTTTAATACACATTCTTGTGAATATGCTCAACTCCAACATGTAGACTTTAAGAATGGCAGTCTACATGAGTATCACTGATGAGCGAGTTACTCTTTTCTGCCTAATAGACCACTTTGCATTTCAATTCAACACTAACTGAATACTTTCTTCGTAGATTTAAGTTTTCAAATACCTGGTATATTGTTCCATCCTAAGGGATACTTAAGCTTTCTTTGATTATAATTTTTTTCTGAGTGAACCATAAGAAATGATGAGAAACATAATGAATGAAACCATCTTCCATATTTTGATAATATAGGATTAATTGTACATGAAATGAGAGCACCTGTAAAGTATGAAATATACAACTATCTAAAAAACATTTGAATATTAAATATATTGATATATTTACATATTTATATTATATATACTTCATGGTTATGTCTTTTTAATGACAGCCCTCCTCAAAGGTCTTAAACTTGCTCAAAGATACATATTATAGCATATGCATTATATGCTTCTATATTTGTATAAATGCATATATATCTATATGTAGATATACATCTTTTTATATTTATATGCATACTTGAAATATTTTAGAGATTAATATCAATACCAACCACTATTAAAACTGATAAAAGTATGAGACACATAATTTAATACAAATTGTACTTTAAAGAAATATGATTCTAATTTCAAATTTTAAAATATTTGAAATAATTTAAATCCACAAAACATGTGAAATTGCCAAGTTATTTTCTAAATTTTCAACCATATTTTATTTGGAATTTGGAAGTATTTTATGAAGACTATTTTCATAGTACCTTAAGAAGTTCTATTTCCTAAATCAAATATATTTCATAAAGGAAAATGGAAAAATACTGCTTTGTTAATTTCTCTGTAACTGATTATTGGTGCTAGGTCAGGCATCACACCTACCAGCAACCTATTTGTAGATGGGGTGTAATTAATTACACTGATGAGCATATGAGTAATATGTCATTTTTAATGAGTGTTTAATGCCATACTCAAGTAGAAAAACATGAGCATTTAAAGATGTGAAGATTTATTTAAATTACTCACATTTACTGAACCTTATTTTTAACCATATAAGTAGAATAATTCAAAACCTTGGTTAATGTATATTTTCCATGGATTGGATTTTACATGGTTTTATGTCCATAGGTCTGGACTTCACTGCACTAGAATCGGCTCCTCTATGATGTAATATGGAGTATTAGAAGGCAAACAAAATTATTGTTGCCAAGAAATATGCTCCACAATCTGCTAGTTCCTCAGTTGATCCATATTGTGGCCCATAATCTTGGCACTAGATAGGTTGGCTAGCTTGTCTGTGCAGGCAATCTAATATCTTAAAATCAGAATTCTCAGATACCATGATGTAGCTGCACCATATTTGTTTCTTCATTCAGTGATTCAAGTGAAATACTGGGATAACAATAATGTGTATCTTAAGAATGTTAAACTCCCATAATGGGGAGTATGATAAAAATACATTATGTATATATGTGTGAAATTATCAAAAATAAACTTGAAAATGTTATAGGAAGAAACTACAAAGTATGTTGCCAAATAACAGTTTGGTCTTTGCTTCTA
The DNA here is from genome assembly GCA_019843815.1 of Montemys delectorum. NCBI lineage: Eukaryota > Metazoa > Chordata > Mammalia > Rodentia > Muridae > Montemys > Montemys delectorum. Next base: position 26,643 of record JADRCD010195216.1, on the reverse strand, counting down.
AATAAGTTAACTCTCTCTTCTCTAGAATATGCTTAACTCTATAGTTTTATAATTCTGAAATAGACAAGAACACAGACTGCCTTTTACAGTCCAACAGCAGACTGCTTACATTTTGATCTACACAATATAGGAAGAGAGAGATTTAAATAAAAATGGAATGGACTTTTGAACCTCAAGACTATAAATGTTGACATGTTTAATGCAGGTAATCCATACCTCCTTCCCAAGCAGTTCCACCAACTGGATCAAGTATTCAAACCTAAGAGCCTATGCAGGCCATTGTCATTCAAACTACTCCAGATAGCATAATAAAAGTATCTACTGCCTAAAAGTATTTTAATGCAAAGTAGTTAAGAGCAATTACTTAAAATAGGTTTGAAAACATATTTAGGTGATTCAAGTATAAACCTTAAATCTCTTATTTAAAACTCGATCTGATGCTCAGTTAATAATTCTCCAGTTAAAGACTGTTCTCCAAGATGCTGGTATTTGAAGAGGTAATAATTATGAAATAAAAGATTGGGTTTTTTTGCCATGTCAGGAGATGTGGTTCTTGTTGAAGATAACGTATACTTTGGTCATAGTATATGGAGAAATCAAGCATCATTCCTGCTGGGCAACTTTCATGATGCCAAAGGTCGTATTCAATCTACTCGCGGTCATCAACATCACACAGTTGTAAATCTCTCACTGGTCTAGAAAGATCTGCCCATTTTTGCAACAATGGAATTAATTTTATAAGAACAAACAACTGCTTTTGGATTGCATATAATTCTACTCAACTGAAGGGAATTAGTCTCTGAGATGGTAAAACTTTTCAAATAAACATAGCTGCTGAGACACAGCCCATAGGTAGGAATACACTGCTGTTACTTTTACTAAATGGACAAAGTGTTCAGCTACCTTCTAAATACCTACCTCTATACACATTGATCAGTGCAGCACTCAGCCATCAACAGAGAAGTTTCCATCTATTCCTAGTGGTCCACAGTTAATACAAGAGATGCAAATCCAGTGCAGAAAACAAGTGATTATACATTGCTCATACCTAAAATAGGATATTACTATTACACATAGATGACCCCTCCTTCCAAGGATCAGGGAACATCACATAGAAAGCCTGTGAGCCAACACTTGGAATGGAAGAGTGCTGAACACTGTTCTTTTGGTCATTTCATATCTAATGCACTGACGAACTCATTGTAGCTAAAGATATCTGCACAAGACTGATACCTCAGTATTTTTTCACGAACAGCCCTACTACCCAAGTTTCTTTTGACAGTTGATTGTTGCAGGGGAAATGGTGTCACTTTATGTGGTGTGAGCACTGAGGAGCTTCCCATGCTGCAGTAAATTATCTCCCACTCATGCTCATGAGATAGTCCTATTTAAACTCAGTGGGTCAAACATACAAAAAGGGCATGAAAGGAATGAAAAGAAGAAAATAAAGTTTCACAGGGGAATGGAGAGAGGAGACAGGTAATATAGATAAGAAGGACAGAACTATGTTATATACATGTATAAAACACTTAAAAGGATTTATAAAATAGTATGTTTGTGTTTTCTAGGGGTCAGAGATCCAGATCCCTTTGTTCTTAGAGACTTCAGCAGGAGCAAGGTAGACCAAACCAGGAAACAACTTCTCATGACACAATAAAGCAATCGATATCTTGACCTTGGCTTTTCTAACCCACAGAACGATGAAAATTATTTACTGTCTAACCCACAGGATCTTTGTCACTTCTGTAACTATGGTCCACCTCGTCTAAGACATACTACATGGAATCATAAATTTATTTTGTATAATATTCTTAAAGAGAGTTCAGCTGGAGCAATGACCTAAGGATGTCATAAAAACAGAGCATGGAATTAGTGATTCAGAAAGTGGCTTACTGTTCTGAAAATTTCTCTGGCTCTAGAGAGTTTGAGTAAACTGTTGCTTCTCTGTGTGCCAAGGGTTGGTATCAAATTGGCATGAATTATTTATGAGTTTTTTTGAAATATTTAAAAGAAGCATTGTTTTAAAATTGTAATTGTTTTTGTGAAAAGCACAATTTTCTTCTAATAAAAATTAAATTAAATAATTGGATTTGAACATCTTATTAAACTATTTTAACTGAAATATAAGATTGATTGTTTCTAATAAAAATTAAATTAACTAATTAGATTTCAAAATCTTATTAAATTATCTTAACTGAAATACAAGATTGAGTATTCAATATTATTTCATCTTTAAATAGAATTATTACAAAATAAATATCAAGAGTATTGAATAGAACTTATGTATGGGGATATATTTCACAAGATAGAACACATTATAAAAAATAAATAAATAGATTATTCTCATTCTGTCTTTCATTATATTCTTTTCTAGTAAGTATTCTTCTGTCCCTAAGGTTAAGGCACGTTCTAACTTATTTCAACATAAAACAAACACACAAAATGTTTCCTTAAGCTGGAAGTAATGATACATGCCTATAGTCCAAGTGTTCTAAAACGGAAGGTCAGTCTAGGTTACACAGAGAGCTTACCTACTTCACCCGCCCATGATTCCTGATATAAGAATGAATGTGATCTCAATCATACAAGACATCATTTACTTTCTGGCTTCTTTATTAACTTCTTTCTTATGATTTTCAGTATTTCAATTGTCACATAACCTCAGTAACCTCAGTCTTGAACTTATCATCAGTCATTTGTATTTTAACCAAGTTGAGAGCTGTATCATAATATCCCTTCTAGTTTTAACTGTGCTTGCTTGTAAATGGGCATGCTGAGAACACGTTCACATGCTCATTAGCAAGCAACATTATTAAACAAATAAATTTTTTGACCGAGATTTAGGGAAGCTTTTAATATTTCTATTTAGTCACATTATTCTGAATGTTAACTATGAGGTTTCTACACGAGGGATAGACTTATTATTTATGGCAACAATTGTGTCCATGAGGAGTGGACTGTTCTTGACACTCTTAGCAGCAATGCAAGAGGTTCATATGAGTAGGCCTGTTTGGGCTACAGAAAGGATTTTCTTACATAAAAGAGGAGAAGCAAAAATTTGAAACCTTGGAGGACATAAACATTCTCCTAGTTACTTCTCTCCAACACTAGGAAAAAGAAGGATGTAATCTCCCTAATGTAAGGCAATTCTCTCATGTAGGGATGGAGTAGGAGGGGCTAGAACATCTCTGGGATTTTTATTTTAGAATAACTTAATATTTATATTAGAGAAGCAATAATTTTGTTAGTTTGGCATGTCATCGTGTCCCTACTTCTGGCAATTTAATCACTCTGGAGTCCACACTGTCGACACTGTCATCTAAATTTTTTCCCATTAGCTCAAGATATAAATTTCCTTGCTCACCCCTTCCCTAACCTTTCCAAGCATCTCTGTGTTGTCTGTCTCCTGGATGTTGGAATGTCTCTTGTGATTCCTTTCTTACTCAGAAGGACTCAGAGAAGAACATCATACATTTAAGATGTAGCTTGTGTCTTCTGCCTCATTTATATATTTCTTAACTATAGTCATTTCATGGCTTAGGCTCCCAGTTTCTCACTGGTTGACTTCTGATTTGCTCAGCCTTTCAACTACTATGGCAGATTTCATGGTAATCACTGGTTGCAGCTCTAACTGTTTTAAGTTATAGAATCTTAAACTTCTGTCATGTGTCACTCTGTGACTGGTCCTTGGTAAATTGTACAATTCCACATGATGTTTTCTTTCATATACTAAGCACAGTTAATTTTTCAGAGTGTCTGATACTTTGAAAATCAGAATTCTATGTGGCCTGTTTTAACTTGGTGTTTATTGGTAATTTTTTTTTTTACTGTATGCTACAACTTATGCATATATATTTTCAGTTTTCTTTATGATGGTTACTTTTCCATGTATAATTTAATTTTGCCATTCCAAGAGTTAGTTTAAGGAGAGGTTACTTTATATCTTAGTCTAGTCTCAGGCAAAATACTGAATCCTGGGATACTGTAGGATTCTCTCCTTGTAAAGAACTCCTCTGTGTTGGATCTGACAATGTGGACTTGGAAGAGACTCTGTCCCAACCCCCCCCCAAATTAATTTTCTGTTGTTTTTGATTTGTTTTCCACAAATTCTCTAGCTTTCAGAGGTGTTCTTCACATTCTCCATTTCCAGGTACCATGCCAATTCATAAGCCACACAGTGAATATGCACTCCAGTGCAGCTTTGCTTCCATGCGTTTTCTACCTTCTCAGTGATCTTGGCCCCACATATCTGTGCTGTCATACTCATTCCCTGATGCTTCCACACTTACCTTGTATTTCAAATACCGTTATAAGGCACACTCTAAGAGTCTAGGAGATGTGGTATTGTGTTTACTCTGTTATTTCTGATACCTAATATATCACATACACAGCAAAAACATTTGCATTAGTGAGTTTGCTTTTCTCTGCTTAGCAAAACACCTGAGGGAAACAACCTATGGGAGAAAAGGACTAGCTTGGCTTCGGTTATAGAAGTTTCAGTTAGTCTTAGACAGTAAACTGCTTCCTGTACCGTGGTGGGAGAGGACTTCATGTAGCCAAGAGCATGTGGAGCAGGATCATGCCTGGACGGATGAAAGTGAAACAAGGCACCCAAAGGGCTCATTCCAGAGACTTACTTCCTCAAGCTTTGCCCATATTCTCAACTTTCATATCATCTCAAAACAATATACACAACTGGGAATACATTAGAACATATTAGCCTGTAGGAATATTACATCTTCAAGGTGCAATGATTTTTAAAACACCCCAAGAACAGGCATAAACAGACATATATCAGACATAAACATGAAACAATCAAAATTTACCTCAGGTTCAGTTTAGTAGCACAAGAGCCAAACACTACAAAATTGTTGGCTAAGTAAGCAAAGTTCTGGAAAATAAATAAGTAAATATTAAATCTCATAAGAAAAATCATTTATCCAGTGAAATTCTCATCTTTGAAAGTTGACTTAAATTATTTCAAAAGGTTACTTTGTTCCTTAAATTAACTTTTCTTTTCCATGACTGATCTGTTTTGACTTAATATATAATCAAGGAAAACAAAAATATTTGATAAATAATAAAATTAGTCAATGAAGAAAATGTACGGATATGTTGGGACATTTTTCTAATAAACTTAAAGTCATATGGTGAAGTAGCTCAGCAGATGAAGGTTTGTGCTTGCTACACAAATCATATGACATGAGCTCATATCCATGACCTACAGAAAAAGGAGAAGGAGATGAAGAAAACTAACCTCACATTCTGTCTTTTGAGATACATATGTCTACAGTGTGGCACAAGGAGGGTTGGGGAGAGAGAGAGAGAGAGAGAGAGAGAGAGAGAGAGAGAGAGAGAGAGAGAGAGAGAAAATAGTAATAAAAAACATAAATTTAAAAATTCAATTCAGAATGATATAGAAAAACATAGGAGCCATGGAGCTACACAGTTCATATCAGCAACCAGACAATAGAAATAATAGTTAGAATAACATCACCATATGGCCAAAGCAAAAACAAAATCATCATCAATAAGATTTTAGAAATAAAATTAATCTAACTTTGTTGCTTTTGTTTATTGTACTAAGTAAGTTTAGTGTCAGATGTATTATTATCATACTTAAAATTTCTAACCAAATGCATTATAGTGATATATAAAGTAGTTCATTTGTAGCCAACCAGTCTGGAATTGAATTCTGTCTTTACAGAGCAGTGTGTGGTTTGCCTTATGTTTACGGTTTCCTTATTTAATACCACAATAACATTACATTCTGGACATTCAATAGGTAAGGTAGCTCACAAAAAAGGTACTTACCACTATTCCTGGTGTGTAATTAATATCCAAGATATGCCATCTCCTTTGTAAATTTTTATCTTAAATTAATATTTTAAAGTTCTATTTTGCAGATTGTATATTTTTATATTTCAGTGTTCATCTTAGAATAAATGATAGGAGGTTTATAAGTTAAAATGTTGTGTAGAATCTTCTGTATAAGGTACACTCATTTTAACACTATATGTTTGTGCATTTGAGAGAGAGAGAGAGAGAGAGAGAGAGAGAGAGAGAGAGAGAGAAGAGAAAAGGAGAGAGAGTGTTTATATCTTAGAACAGAGGACAATGGTCAATCTCAGGAGACTTTTTTTTCTCAGGAACCATCAACTTTGATCTTGGGGGCAGTATCTCTCATTGGGATCTTGCTTGTTACACAAGGTCCCTGGGCAGCAAGGTCTCATGATCTGCCTATCTACACCCCATAGCACTAGGACCATAGGCTTCGAATGATTCCATACCTTGAACTTTTTTGTTGTTAGTGGTGGTTTTTTGAGACAGTGTTTCTCTGTATATAGCCCTGGCTGTCCTGGAACTCAACTTTGTAGACCAGGCTGGCCTCGAACTCAGAAATCTGCCTGCCTCTGTGCTGAGATTAAAGTGCTGAGATTAAAGGTGTGTACCAACACCACTCAGCTTTACCTTGAACTTTTATGTGGATCTGGGGATCAAAGTGATACATGAGTAGGAACAAGCACTTTATATCCTGCTGTCTGCCCAACTCCTTGAAATGTTGTCTTCTTGAAAATTTCATTTGTAAATGAAATATTGTCTAGAGGAAAGAAAATTATAATAACTTCTTTGGCCAAAACCTATACTGTACCATGTTTATGATTCAGTGTCTGGGTCTCTTTATATGTTAGGGTAGATGGTGACCTTAGCTTGCCTGCAGAGCTTCAAGGAGCCCTACAGTCCAATATCTTACAGTTATCTTAAGCATAAACACAGGAAATGCCATTCAAAATTATATCTTTGACAGAGAAACATACAGAGCTAAGTACAAAATCTTTTTCCTTTGACAGAAACAATCTCATTATCAGAGTGCCAAAATCAAAGGAAATCTACATGATTAGCACAGGCCTAACATTCCCATTTAAAAATATATATATATATTTGAAATATAGAGATTTATTTTCCTAACAGGATTTAGAAATAGTTTTGTTTATTCAACTTACCTCTGCAAGGCCCTCGGAGTGGCATAGGACATTGGTCTTTGCCCAACGGCTTCCTAGGGACTGATCCTCTTTTTGATGGCAGGCAACTCCAACAACCAAGTTCTAAGATTTTCCTGGACACCAGGGCAAACCTTTTTTCTCACATTCTTGATAATAAGAGTTGAGGCTTTGAGATGGGATGATTTACAAACTACTACCTCATAGCCATAATTTGTGTATATATGTGCATAGATATGGAGATGCCTGTGGAAATGTGGACTCATTGATTGTGTTCCCTGCTTTAGAGGAATTAAATGTTTTAATGAATGAAGATATCCTTTAGTAACCCTAAATTCAGTTTGAATTTGTTCTCAGTGAGGAATGAGAACTAGGAGATAAGAATATCAGAGGTATTTAAACATGTTTTAGTTTTCAGAGCTACATGGACAAAAGTAAAGCTCATTTTCACATTAGATTATATCCCATGTTCTGGCCTAGTTAGTAGTGATCACTTAACTTCTGTAATAACCATGGGAGAGATAAGCCAGAAAGGCTGCTTTTGTATGCATTCCTAATTGGTTATCTTCAAAGGGGGACCAGTGAAGTGACCATTACTTCCTATTGCATACTAGAAGTATGACTCCTTCACTTTAGTATTCTCCGTAGGGCTAAATTATACCCAGGATGTCATCCAACCTCCCAACTCAGAACGGGAGGAGGGTTAGGGGAGGGCTGAGTGAGGGGGCAACTGGAGGAAGGAGCAGTGGTTAGGATATAAAGTGAATAAACAAATTGATTAATGAATAATGAAAAACATGTATGAACCTTTCCACCAGCATGTGAAACACAACAGTCCCACTTTATTTGATCAAGGTATTTCATCTTGTCAAAGGAGAAGCCAGGCTGTCCCTGAGCAGAATAGCATTTGCAAAAACACTAAATGTTACTTGATAAGGCTTATTTTCTAATAGTATCTACACAACTTTTAATCATCCTGTAATAAACTACGATTTGCCATCCTAGAACAGAGTTTTGGGTAGACTGAGAGTCATGGCTTGGCAGAAGGGATCAGGTGTGTGTGTTTGTATGTGTGTGTGTGTGTGTGTGTGTGTG
>JADRCD010195216.1:0-18447 GCA_019843815.1 Montemys delectorum | reverse complement strand
GAGAGAGAGAGAGAGAGAGAGAGAGAGAGAGAGAGAGGAGACTGAGACAGAGACAGACAGAAAGAGAGAGACAGGGAGACAAAGAGACAGAGACAGAGAGATCTGGAATTCCTAGGCATAATTTGGGTCCTGTTGGGTCTCAGGAAGTGCAAATATGTAGAAATCAGCTCAAAATAGACTATAGAAGGGTTATCTCATTAGATAAAAGTCAAACCTACTTGGAAACTTGTGGAACAGGTTCTTGTCTGTGAAACGAAGTAACTTTCCTTGCCTCTGGTAGAAGGCACTTATGCCCTTCTGCTGAAATATGCCTGTAGTTGTGCACGAAAGCCTCTGGTGGTCTTCATAATCTTAAGATTCATATTTACAAGTGCCAGGTACATATTTTAAAGACCTCTTCCTGGTCATTCTCACTTCCTCCCCAACTCTAAAGTCCTTCTTCAGCTCACAGTCTTCCCTATTCAGTGACTCTTTTTTTTTTTTTTAACTTTTTATTAGATCTTTGTGAATTTTCTCTCATACCCTCTCTCTACCCTTGCACCCTCCCTCGAACAGAAAAAAATAAATCTCATTGTGGAAGCTGAAGTGTGTTAGTGTGTTATATTGTATCCACAGTACACCCTTTTGTCCACACCTCTTCACTTGCAAATATACATTTGATTGAGTCTATTGGTCTGCTATGAGGCCTCTGGCTTCTGCTACTGTATCTACTGGAACCTCACTGGGACATCTCAGTGAGGATATCCTGCACTTGCCCTCTATCAGGGAGATATAGTACTTCTGGGTCTGTAGGACTCTCCCCTTCAGTACTCCTTAATATTCATATTCCTAGAAGGGGTAGATGTTGGGCTAGGCCAATTCAAAGTCCTGGATCTGGGTATGAGAAATATCAGAACTGGTCAGTCCCCCACCCACACCCATCTCTCCCACACTCATGGCCTGGGGCCAGCTCACAGGCAACCCCACAAGCAGAGTCAGCTCTGTCCTGCTGCCATGGCCAGGTGCAGGGCGTGCTCTCCCAAGCTTTGCAGCAGGTAAGGAACATGGCCAGTGTTCCCACTTTCATGACTCTGGGGCCAGTTCTTCCTCTTGCCATAGGTGGCAAGGAATGAAGGAGGCGAGGAGGGCACCTCTCCCTGTTCTGGCTACTCCACAGCAGACAAGAAGCAAGGCAGGTTCTCCTGAAACTCCCACGTCCAGGGATAACCTACTATTCTCACTATCGTTGTTTCTGTTGTTCTCTGGTGTCCTCCACTATCCTCCTATCTCTAGCAGAAATTCCCAGCCCTTTCCAGTCAGCTTCATTTTCTTTCTGCTCAAGACTATTCCACGTGAGTCTGAAATTTTTCTCTCTCTAACACACAAACCTTTTGCTAATAAATCAGCTATTTTTTTTTTATCAGTTTCTCAATATGGCCTCTGCATACAGGTCCCGAGAATTGAACTTGGGCCAGCAGAGTCCTGTACAAACACATTTATCCCCTGAGCCATCTCATTGTTAGATTAATCATATAATAATCATTTTTAGTACATGTACCCCTTACATAATTCATCTGCTTGTAATCATAGACATACCCAATTATGCATAGGCCTAAGATGGTTATGATTCCCCCCCCCAAAAAAAAAATTACTTGGGGACAAGATTTGTCTCATGTGTCATGTGCTCCCAAACAGTTCAGGACTCAACTGTGATTCAATGTGATCAGGGATAAACTAAATTGAGGATGCTCATGAATGTACCTCTCCCCAAAGTGCATTCTTGTTTGACTATTTACTGGATCATCAAATAAAACCCCCAAGGAACTTTTGCTCAAAGACAGAATTGCTTTGGATAAGACTTCGGTGCACTCCCTCCTTAGCTGCTGTAACAAATCTTCCTGTGCATTTTGTGGCGGTTTCCTTCTGTGATCCTGGGTCTCTTGTTTCTAGGCTTCATTGAAGCAGAACATCACCGCAGGGTGCATATGGCAGAGCAAAGGTTTTCGTAGTGGTCAAGAACCAGAGAACACTACATAGGCTACATTTTCCACTTTACAAAAGAAGAATCTGAGGTATTGATACTGAATAACTTGTTATATTTGTGTTACTCTATGTACAGTCTGCAGTTCAACGCAAGTTTGTCTGAGGACAATTCTGGGGAGAAAATTACCTCTGAAAATAGAAGCCTGAATTTTTTCTTTATATTTACAATTTGTAAAATATTGTTATTTTCGGGTTGTTGATCCTTTACAGGTAGACTTTTGGCATTCAATATTATATTGAATGGGCATGTATGGGAGAGAGAGGTGAGTATGAGTGTGTGGATACATGTGTGCATATACGCACAGAGAGACACACAACAGACACACACACATGTGTGGGTGAGTATGTGTGTGCTGATACACAAGCTCATGTATTCTCATACATGTGGAGATCAGATGTCACCCTTGACTATCTTTTCCTCATACCCAATCCACCTTCTTTACATATGTATTTTCTAAATGGCTAGAAGCTCACCATGAAGACAAGCCAGAGTGACCAGTGATCTCCCAATTTCCACATCTCCAGTGTTAAGAGTATATGCATGTGCAACCATGCCAGGAATTTTTTTATATAGGTTATAGAGTTAAATTTAGATTTTCCTACTTCCATTGAAAGCAGTATACCAACTGAGCTGTCCCTTCATCCTTTTTAATTTTTAACTTTATTTTATAGTAACAGAATACTTTCTATGAGCTCTACTTTGTAATATCTCAGTGTATAATACAGAATAGTAAATTGTAAGCAAAATATTGGATACTAGTTTTCTAGAATGAAATACTCAGTGGCCAGCAATTAATTTCCTTTCCTTGTGGTCCTGGATAACATTTTTTTTTGGTCTCTGATTTTATAAATTGACACATCTAGATTCATCCTATAATTGGAATCTTCAGTTTTATTTTCCTGTAATTAATTTATTTCTGTAACCATAATGCTCTGCTAGACCATCCATGGTGATACAAATTTATCAGGTTGAATAATGTTACATAAGATGTGGCTGCAACCAAATTTTCTCTCTCTCCTTATGTTTCCATAACCATATCAGTAACTTCTGCTGCTTTCCTGCTGTAAACATTGTGGCAGTGAATGAGGAAGTGCTAATATCCATCAACATTTTAATTAAATGTCTTCTGCATAAATTGAATTAGTATATTTAATATAATGTTTAATTTTGGTGAATTTTGAAGAATTTATTTTTCAACATTAGCTTCACTGCTTTACATTCTGGTCCCATCATGAAAATATCCACTTTGTGACATACATTATTTTCACAATATTCTTGTGAAGAGTTATCACGTTTTTCATATTCCATTACTTTTCTTAAGGACATGAAGCATCTTTTTACATACCATTTGATCATTTGTATATCTTCCTTGTGTAAAGGTCTATTTAAGTTTTTGGTTAATTTTTAACCAAATTTGTCTTTACATTTTTCACTATTTGAGTCATGTGAACTGCTTATATACATCTCAAATGTACCTTTGTCTGACCTAAGGTTTATAGATGTCTTCTATCCCTTAGGTGATCTTTTGACTATGTGAATTTCTTAGACTGAAGAAAGAAGAGAATCAAGTAAGGACAATGAATGCATTACTATCACATCCAAGAATGCAGAATTAGAAAAAAGTAGAACAATTTCAACTACTGTATTATATCCAGGAAATAGCGCTTCACAGCGCTCCTCCTTAGCTTCCTGCCCATGTATTTTCTCCACTCTATTTTCCATAGTGTTTCCTTATAATTGGAGAGATGTATACACCTCCTACTTAGGACTGACTGCCCAGCTGTCATTTATTCTCAGCACATTGAATAGCACAATTCAATTTATGGCCATTTATTTCAAAGAGAAGAGTTACTGAGGCTGAGAATGTTGTTTATCTATGAGTATAAACATTAATATTTAGAAGGCACATCAATTTAGCCAATAAGCAGTGCTAAGTTGCCTTTAGAGTCTAATATTTCCTCCGGTAATTGCATTCAGAATAGTTGGTATGAGTTACCTTTTGTGGAGTAGGCTTCATATCCATCATAGAGCTGTTTGTTACCCCTATAACAGTCATACCCCTATTGCACCAGTCTGCTTGGATGTCATGGAAGGTTGATATTACAATTCATAGTGTTCAGAGCTAGTTATAGCATCACTGCACTATGGAAAATACAATAGCCAGCAGGGAGGAAGCTCCCAGCTCAGTTTCAACTTTATTTGTCTCTATTTTCCAGATAATGTATGGCATGTATTCAACAATTAGTCCGTAGCAATTAGTTCTAATGAGCATCTGAGAAGAAGGAGAAACATGTCTTATTTCTGAGGGCTTCTAGGGCCCCATTGACTAAAATCTTATAAGGACATATCCCACTCTTGCAGCTAGATTTTTCTTAATAGCTTGTGACTTTTAGAAAAAGTATTGTTTAGCCATATTTGATATCTTCTTTCTAACTCTTATTTTTGCATTAATATATTCTTATTGGTTCACAAACTTGTAGGTTTCTACGCATCTTTTTTCACACACTCTTAGGTCACACAGTGCTTGTAGTTGGCTGTTCTTGGTCTGCACACAAGTGTCAACAACAATCAAGGATAAAGGAGAGCTTCAGAGCCATACCCTTTCTTGCATAACTATTGGGTACACATGGACTCTTTAAGAGAAATGGTTATTTTCTGCAGTTATGTACCCATTCATGAGCCATACAGATACCATGGATAGTTCCAAGTCCCAGACCACAAAAGGCTCTGGCTAAATTCTAAGATGTAAATGGAATGGAGATGATATAAAATAATGTCAAAGGACTTGAAAGGAAAGCAGAGAGTTAACAGGAGTAGGAAGGTGATAAAAGACAGGAGGAATGAGAGTAATCATAGAGCATTATATGCATGTGTGAAGTTGTCAAAGAACACATCTAATAAGAAGTTATAAAAATGAAAGTAAAAACACAAAATCAAATCAAACTTAACTGTGATGAATCATTCACATTTCATCTGCAAAATAAAGTCATATGTTGTAGGTTTTTTCTAGAATCTCCATGTGAAATATTAACTGTTTATAGCACTGAAATATTGGTAAAGGATACCAGTATGTTATCCAGGTAATACAATGAATAACGAAATAGCAATGTTTGACAAGCCCCAAGGGCAACACCTGCTTTTGTTTTATAAAGTACATTTTCTATGTGAAATTACTCTTGAAGAGGCTACGGCATATTTCATTCAAGTGAATTCCATACATAATATATACTTGATGTCTGTCATCTCCGGCAGTGGGTCACCTGAAAGAAGCTTATTATGTCCACTGAACATAACTCCAAAATGGCAGGACCCAGTGATGGTTGATTTAAGAATTTAAACTGTCAGAGTGAACTGCTGACTCATAGATATTTGGTGGAAATCCTTCATGTTAGTGATCTGCATTGATAATATCTTAATCTTCCTTTTCTTTACTTCTAACTTCTACTGTATGAATGTGGCTCCTTCTCTTCTCTCCCTAATGGATTCATATGTTAGAACTTAGTTCCTGGTGAAGTCGCACTGAGACTTGAGGACTTTATTAAGTATTTAGGCCAGATGTTTATTTAGACCATGTACATATAGATTAAGTGGGCACCATTTGCTAAACATAAAATAGGCATGACTTAAATCTGATCAGGGTGACATGGTGAACTTGAAATTACAGCCTCCAGAACAATGAGAACCAAACTTCTATTGCTTAAAAGCTGCCCAGTTTAGTACAACTTGCTAGATCAGCCCAAATGAACAGAAACACTAATAAACAAAATGCATCCCACCATGTTTTCTTTTAAGTGAATGGAAATGAAATCAAGATTCTACTTAAAAGCTTAGGGCACATAATTTTGCATTACAGCAAATGAAGGAAAACCAGGTAGTTTTATTTGATTATTCTATTTAAAGTAGAAGGCACAAGACAATAAAAGAAAAGAAAAAAGTTAATTAAAATAAGAAATTACAGGGTAAACTGAAGTGTTGTATTTATAGGCATATGTAAATATACTTGTATTGTGATTGAACAATTCTGTGTGTTTGTTGGGACAGATATGTAGATGAGTTTCATTTTGTATTTTTGTTTCTTAACACCAGGTGGTTCAAATCTGAATCAGCCCTTTCAGTAAATTGGAATGACAACAATCCTTTTAAAAAACAACCTGTTATCCTTCTCAAAGATAGTGTGATTATTTAATTTCCTTATGCAGAACCATTTCTGCTTTGTCTCAGAAAACGTGAATGTCTAATTATCCACTCATCATGGTTCAAAGACTATTATAATTCTTTAAATTGAATTATTATGCAAAATATAGAGAGGTTAGAAAATTATTTTCAGCCTGAAAAAAGTGAAAAGTCAATTTACTAACTTTACAATCTTCCTTGATGTCTAAATATTTATATTAGCAAAATTATTCCATAGAAAGTATTTAATATTAACAATGCTTAATGGTTATGTAGAATTTTAGTCATGGCAACATGCTTAGAGATTTAAGGTTATCTTATAGCACATTGTTTTAGATAAGTGTACTTTTAGAACACAGTGTCATAAATCCGAGGAAAAAAAAGCCAAATGAGAAAAGCCGGTCAGTGGAGTTTGCTGTGGCCTATCTTCAGAATAGATACAAATTACTACTGCCATCTATATGTATGGGATCTATTACAATGTTTAAAACAGCTGCAATTAGAAATATTAATTCATTTGAAGTACACTGTCCTTCAAGTCCAGTATAAGTAACATTAAATTAAACTTTGCAAAGGAAAACTCCGGGACAGAGCACATCAAAAAGATGCTCTTTTAAAAATTCTTACCCAAGTGAGCCTACAGCAAATATAAGTTTAATGAAGGAATAAATGTTATTAGGGCCAGTTTTCCATGGAGCAGCTAAATAAAATCAGAGCCTAAACTTGTAACTTAATGTGACAGTTCCCTCCCATCTATACAAATCTGACTTTCAAAACATCAGATGTTTTAGGCTAAACTGACCTCATTGACTGCTATGCAAACTAGTGTGTGTGTGTGTGTGTGGGGGGTGTGGGTGTGTGTATGTATGTGTGTGTAAAATAAATATAGCTATTATAATATAAAATATTACCTCAGTATAGATACTGAGATTTTCTTTACATTGAAAAATCTGATAAGATTACAGGAAATTTGTGTCTTCTAATTTAGTGGCAGTAAAATTTAGTAATATTAGAACCATCAAGAGCAGATAGGTCAAGAACATCGCTGAAGTTCCTTTCTTTTCTTTTCACAATTGTCAATAAGGGCCATATTTCATATTCAGTTATTCAAGTATAGAGAAAACAAGAAATGAAAAGAAGGAAAATATGCCCTAGCAGATGAGATAGAAGTATGAAAAGAGGAAAAAAGCAAATTAGATAGATGGATGATAGATAGATAGATAGATAGATAGATAAAAGTAATAAACTTAATCTGATTATATGTGCTTAATGGTTCTCTGCTGGTATCCTGGACCAAGATTAATTACAACATTTTGTCAAATATTACTCAGAGCATAAGTGTTTGTGGAGGAGACACAGGAAAAGTATACCCAGGTAAATATATTTCTATCTCCTCTTACTTGCTCTTTACTCTAGTTTCTCCATTCTATATAGGTTTATGATGTTTCTCAAATTCTTTAACTTGAAAGGTTCATATTAGTTTTAATTGGTGTATGTGTGTTACATGTGCACATGTGTGATATATGCACACATGGGTGATATACTCTATCTACCTTAGTTATCTATAAAATGATTTATGTATTTGGAAATCAGAGAACAATATGCCACAGATCATTTTTTCTTTTCACCTTGGGAGTCCCTGGGATAAAACTCAGGCCATCGAGCTTGGGAGCAGGTCCCTTGTTTAGGTTACTTCTCTATTGCTGTGATAAGAAATCATGCCCTGAGTGGGTTTGGCCTAATGCTGCTTGTATTATAATGTTAATTTTGGTCCCCCAAACTGCTTACACAAGTGTCTGCACTTAAGTACTGAAGGACCCTGTCCCCAGTTGGCTCCAATTGGTAAATAAAGATGCTAGAAGCTGATGGCTGTGCAGGATACAGGCAGGAATTTTAGGATTCCCAGGCTTGGGAGAGAGAAGGGAGGAAGAAGCAGAATTCCAAGAGAAGGAAGTAGGATGGACCAGCCATGTAAGAATTCTGGTAAGGGGCTCTAGTGGCCACTTTCCCAATTGGGTCTAGGGTAGCAAAGATGAAATATAGATTTAAAAGTATGTTAACTCTGGAACACCACAGGGGAGTGTTTGCTAGCTGTGAAAATGATTAGAACTGTCCAGCCTTTGAGCTAGTCAAGACATATTAAAATTTACTGGGTCTGTGTGGGGGTCTTTCATTCGGGAATCCAGATAGCTCTTGCATGGGTGTGTGTGTGGGCGACTTGTCCGGAGCACAAAGTAGTCAACTAACTACTGCTACAATGCCCAAGCCAAGTTAGAGAAAAAAAGGAATTGCTTTGGAGCTTACAGAGTGAAGGCATGATGTCAAGTATAGCTGAGAGCATGGAAGAAGAGAATTGTTAAGGGAAGATCCTGGGGTTCATACCTTGGCCCTACTTTGGCTCAATCTTTCTCTGTTTCTTATATCAGGTATATGGGAGATCTCAAGTTACCGGCTCTATAGCCACGTAACAACCCTGTTTTTGTGCTTTCTACTAGGCTGTGTTCCTAAAACATCAGCCAAAAAATGATTCAGATTCCTTATTGAATATTCCATAAGTATGAGAAAAACTGTGGCCAAAATAATGTATAATACTTAAACATTACTATTTAAAAATTTTATTTAAATAAATTAATGTCTATTTTACCATTCCTTTATAGAACACTATTACTCTCTAAGTTTCATGATACATTTATATCATGGTAATTATTCTTAGTTTATAATATTACTTGGTGTGTTTTAATTTGAAACAGTTTTCTAAAGCCAGAGAGATATGAAAAATAAAAATAATATTATAGTTCTTCTTCTAACTATTGCCTTTGAACTTGATATGGAACAGTCTCTATGATTTCAAATAAATCCAGCATAACTCTGACAAAGAAGAATGAAACACCTTGTAGATAAAAAACTTTTCTTAGGGTACCTTCATTTTTCTAAGTGAAAAAAAAAATGAAGAGCAGTTAATAACTGCTAGATGGTTATTGCGTTCATGTATGTTTTAGTTACTCATCTCCTGCAGCAAAATACTTGACCAGACAACCAAAAGACATAAGTTTTTTGGGGGGCTCACAGTTGGAAATTGTGATACATTTTGGAAGGGTGGAGATAGAAATGGTAGAAGGAGAATGGCATACTTTGCCACTTTATTTCTGTACTTAGGAAACTGACAGAGATGAATGCTGAGATCCAGCTTGTTTGTTGTTGCTGTTGTTGCTGTTGTTGCTGTAGTTGTTGTTGTTGTTGTTGTTGTTTCATTCATCCCAGGATCCAGCATAATAAATGATGTCACCCACATTTAGATTGGGTATTCCCATAAAAACTAGCCTAACCTACAACTCCTGGAGACTTTCCTCACAGCAGATTCTAGATTCTTTTGGGATAACAATCAAAAGGAACCAACACAATAGGTTTATGATGAATTCATCAGTCATTTCTTTATACTTAGGACATAAACAGTGCTAAAATGAGGGTAATATTTTTATTTATTTCTCCTTTTTTGCTAACAAGTCACTGAGCCCAGAAAATTCATAAGATGTACTCAAAGATGCAGATTTAGTGAAATGGAAGAATGGATCCAAAGGTCACTCTATATGACTGAAAAAAAAAAGTAGTTCCTTGCTATGATCAATTTATATACACTTGTCTTTGTAAATGTGCTATTGCCACAGAGAGACATCAGAACCACAGCAACTCTTGTAAATAAACACAGTTAATTGGGGCTAGCTTACAGTTCAGACTTTAGTCTGCTGTGGCAGAAAGGCTGACAGCATGAAGGCAGGCATGATGCTACAAGGGTAGCTGAGAGTTCTACATCTAAATCTGCAGGTATTAGGAAGAAACAGACCTTGGGTCTGGCTTGAGCATTTTAAACTTCAAACCCTACCCCTTCCCCAAGTAACACACTTCCTCCAAAAATGTCAAACCTCCTGCTAGTGCCACTCCCTATAATCCTATTATTGCCATTTTCATTCAAAACACTGCACCCCTCACCAAATTTTCACCAAATGCTATCCAAAGAATAATGTGTGATTAATGTTCACATACATAATTATAAAAATCTTAACTCACTTCAAACATTAGATTCTTTTTCTCCTTTTAGTGAAAATGAATTTTTTTCTTCTATAATGTTCTTCATTACTTTTTCCTTCCAGATCCTACCTTCCTGTTCTCCTATGAAGATTCACCCCCTTTCTGTCTCTCTTTAGAAAACAAAGAGGCTTTTAAAACATAATTATATATATGTGTGTCCCTCAATAATATTACCCATATATATATATATCATATATCATATATATATACGATAAAACAAAAACTACATTAGAGTTAGATGAAATAAAGGAGCAGAAGGAAAAGAGCCCAAGACAAGGCACAAAGAAAATGAGACCTACTTGTTTAAATACACAGAAATCCCATTAAAAACACTAACCTAAAAGTCACAATATATAGGCAAGCCTTAGTGCAGAAATATGAAGGCCCTGTGCAAACCACCTTAGTCTATGTGTGTTCATATGTAATTTGATCATGTAGATTTGGAAGGCCTTATTTTCTTGGTGTCCTCCACCTCCTCTGGCTATCCACTCTGTCTGGTCCCTCTTCCATAGGGTTCTTTGAGCCCTGAGGTGACGGCTGTGACAGAGACATCCATTTTAAGGATGAACATTCTACAAGTTTGTGGATGTTGTGTATTTATATGATTTTCTTTCCTAGAAATTTTAATTTCTTGAGTTTAGTCTTGACATAATTTTCATTCAGTAGTTAAGATTTTTAGTTTCAATGAGTTTATAAGCTTTCTCCTCTATCTGTACTCTGGGGTAGTCAGATAGGATTTTGGGTGTTATTTCAATTTTCTTCTATTTGATGAAACTGGCTTTGTGTCCAAGTAGACCCACAGTTTAGGAGAAAGTTCTGAGGTGCTAAGATGAAGTACATCCTTTTGTGTTTAGATGAAAAGTTCTGTAAATACATGTTAGGTCCGTTTGATTTATGATGTCAAATATTAAAATGGCTATATCAGCTTGCTTCTTGGGTTTGCTTGTTTGGAAAAGCTCTGCCTGTCCTTTTACCCTAAGGTGATGTATTCTTGAAGTAAAGGTGTGTTTTTTGGATGTAGCAGAAGATAGATACTGTGTTTGCATCTGTCAGTCTGTGTCTTTTCTTTAGGGAATTGAAACCACTGGTGTTGAGAGTTGTCAATGAGGAATGTTGCTTGATTCCTGGTTAGTTGTTGTTGTTGTTGTTTTGTTGGTGGTGGTGGTGGTGGGGTATGTGTGTGCTACCCATTTTGATTTGTTGGTCTGGTATCACTTATTCTCTATGTTTTCTTGAAAGTAGTTAATCTTTTTTAAGTTGGAGTTTTCTGTCTAGCACCTTCTCTCGGGCTATATTTATAAATAGATATTGAATAAATTTGGCTTTACCTCGGAACATAATATTGTATCTGTTTTATTGGGACTGAAACTTTTGCTAGGTGAAGTAGTCTGGACTGGTATCTGTGGTCTATAGAACATCTGGGCATTTCTAAAAGCACTCTGGCTTTTAGAATATCTATTGAAAAGTCAGGTGTGATATTTGCCATTTTATGTTACTTGCTCATTTTCCCTGTAATCTTTTAATATTCTTTCTTTGTTCTATAGATTTAATGTTTTCATTGTTATGTGTCAGGGACACTTTCTTTTCTGGTCCACTCTATTTGGACTCTGTGCTTCTTATATCTTGATAGGCACCTCTTTAAATTAGTGAAATTTTCTTCTATGATTTTGTTGAGAATATGTTCTGTGCCTATGACCTGGGTTTCTTTTTCTTCCTCTATTTCTATTTTTCTTAGCTTTGGTCTTTTTATAGTGTTCTAAAGTTTCTGGATGACTTTTGCCAGATATAACACCCCCCCACACACACTTCCCCTTTTTGCTGAGTTACTTATTTCTTCTATCCTGCTTTCAATGCACAAAATTCTTTCTTCCATATTTGTATTTTTCAGTGAGGCTTAACTCAGAAGTTCCTGCCCAGGTTTGTAAATTTTTCATTTCTAGATTTCATTCAGTTTTGATTTTCTGTATTGATTCTTTTACCACTTTCTGGTCCTGAACTGTTTTATTCATTTCCTTCCACTCTTTGTATGTTTATAGATTCTTTAAAGGGGTTTATTCATTTCCTCTTTAATGACTTCTATTATATTCATAAAGGCTATTTTAAGGTCTTTGGCTTACATTTCACCTGTGTTGCAATGTTGAGGGCCTTCTGTGGTAGGATTGCTGGGCTCTGGTGGAGACATATTGTCCTATCTACTATTGATTGTGTTTTGAAGCAGTGACTGGGTTTAGGAAGACTTTAATTCTAGGTGCTGCTATCTTGTCTTATTTTTGCTGGGTCATATTTTGCTCTTTGCTTCTTCTGTTGTCCTCTCTGGTTCTTAGGAGAGTGTGGTGGTTGTGTGTTGCCTGGTAGAGAATTCTTCTGGAATCCTGATTGGTGTGGCCACAGGATATTCCAGGTAAAATGTCTTTGGAGGTATTTGGATCTGATCCTTAGGAATGTGTATGGGTTTGAAGGGGTGCTGAAAGGGTCCATAAGAGGGAGGAATGTATGTGGTGTTCCACCAGGATCTGCTTAGTCTCTTAAGAATGAAGAAAGGGAGTAAGTTGATGCCACAGCTGGTGGCCTAATAAAGAAGTTGCATGAGGCTGAGGGATTGGAGAAGCAAAGAAAGAGTTTGAAATCAGCAGTGAGCCTTCCTGCTTCCTTCCTCTGCTGGAGTATCTTATAGATCTCCAGGGCATGCATACAAACTCACATTGTGGGGTAGGATAAAGCAATGAATAGAGGAAAGGAAGTGAGAGGAAAAGATCTCTGACCCACTGGAGACTGGGACAACTGTATGGGAGAAGGCTGTAGTAGATGGTCTGCATCAGACCTAGGGTAAGACTAGAGGATTGGTTTTGAAGGAGCTGAGGGAAAGGTGACGATCTACCATTACCCTACTTGCTTTATCATGAAAATGAGAGATCAGCCAGAAAGTCAAATGGAGATATGAAGATTGTTTGCTGAGATGAGGAAGACAAAAAAGAGATTCAAAAGATTTAGCCATATCAGATAAAAAGGGGGAAAAAAAGGATCACATGCTTCCTTTCAAATAATATCTTTACTTAGGAGCAGGAGATGTTCAAGTATGAATAACATGAAACAATACTAACAATATTATGCTTAAGAGAGCTTGCCAAACTAATCTTTTTGGTAAAGTTGTATTTAGTCAGGATACAAAATGAAGAATAGTGGTACATGCTGTCACTGTCAAAATCTAACCTCAGCCCATTTGAGGTCTGGTCCTAGTAGCCCTGTCAGCATCATTTGCCTATAGTTTTAAATAAACAGTGAACATTGGAGATAAAAAACATTTGGGAGATTATTTGTCCAATCTCATCATCTTAGATATTCTGTACTTATTGTTTCTAGAATATATTAGGATTTGTGGCTGATTTGCCACAAGCAGGGTTTATTTTGGTCTACATTCCTGGTACTTTCTTTGAAACTAAATGATAACATAAAGAAGTAGACCACGGCCTTGTGAAGGTTCTGTGCCCCAGTGTAGGGGAATGCCAGGGCCAATAAGTGGGAGAGGGTGGGGTGGCAGGCATGGGGAGGGGGGAGGCAAAAGGGGTTTGTTCTTGTTGTTTTTGTTTGTTTGTTTGTTTTTTGGGAGGGGAATCTGGGAAAGGGAAAATTTACATGTAAATAAAGAAAATATCTAATAAAAAATATATATATAAAAAAAAGAAGTAGCAGGGGGATATTTTATTATGATTTCTATTACTAACATTTAGCATTTATTATATATTTTCTGTAGATTTATTTGTCTAACTTTTTTCCCAAATTCTAACAATCCAAAAATTGACTAGAAGAGGTTGAAGAAATGAGTTGGTAAAGTAGAAAGTATTTGGATGACGGGAAAGGGCTGTATACTCTGTGTGGGATGATGCAACCAAGTCCCATATAGCTCTCTGAGGTCTCAGGATTCAGAGGGAATAAAAACCACAAAAGCATTAAAATGGAAGGGTTTTAGAAAAGGAAAAATAAAAAGTTCATGCTTGACTTAAAAGTTCAAGTTGACTCATGGTGTATCTCAAGAGTAGAAGGAGCCATGGTGGAGGCAGACGAAGGTCACAATGCATATTTCAATGTCTATTCGAAACAGTATGATTTCTCTTTATGTGAAGTTGAAAGCAATGAGAAAGATTTACAAATGGAAATGTCTAGTCCAACTTATATGTCATGATTGTCAAACTGAGTACTTGCTAATGAACAGACTAAAGAACTTTAGAGAAACAATTCAGAATGGTGATTTAAGAGAAGAGTGATAGTGGCTTAGACCACAAAGGCAATTGAAAAGAGACAATTTAGCATTGGATGTGAGGCATTCCTTGGTTAGAAGAAGACAGGCTTATGAAATAAAAAATGGAAGTTACCGGTTTCAAAAGTGAATTTTTCAGTGTTAGTCTGTATAAAGACTGGGAAAAAGACAAAAGCCAATTATTTAGTTTTGGATTTTGAAGCAGTTCGAAAGTTTCAAAATTTTAACTCAATGGTTAAAATGCTCACTAATAATTAAGGTATTTCTTGTATGTAACTTTTGAAACTGTTTCTCTTACTCTATCCCCGCCTTCACTAAAAGACCTAGTTTACTTTTGTCTTAAATGTAATTATAGGAGGATACATTTTGGATAGAAAGTTACATGCTCTATTAGAAGTGGTAGTAATCAGAATAAAACAAAATGATCTCTTTTCCTCTTAGAATATCTTAGGTAGTAGAGATCTGAGAGTCAATTTTTAATTTTTAATTTCTCATTTTATTTAATGAAAATGATTTCTTGAAGAGAAATCCGGACTGTAAGTCAGTAGACATATATTTCAGCTATAATAGGCATATGATATAACATGGGTAGAGTGCTTCATTAACTAGCTATATGATTAGCCCTATATCTCCTCTCCCAGTTGGCAAAGTTATCATGTTCCTGCATCATCCATGATTCAAAGGTAACTGTGAATATTGAGTGTAAAAGCTATTATCAGGAAAGGTACATTTGCAATACAATGCCAAATATTCCCATTTTTAAATATGAAATTGAACTCTCAAGTGGTTTAGAGACTTGTCCTAACTCAGGTGTAAGCTGAGGAGCCAGGGTGCATAAACCAACTTTATATATTGAACTCTTAAATGAAAATTCCTCATTCATACTAGTAGTTGGACTGCTTTTGTAAAACTCATATTTTAATAACTAGATCTCCACACTGTATCTTTAAATATCAATGAGTAGAGGCACAGGTACTTTTCATATTTAAGAGAGAATATGATAATCTTTAAAGACTAGAACATTCAGGAATTACCATGATTTTAATATCAAATGAAACCAACATGGGTATGGTTTCTGAAACATTCATCATCTCAAATCCTTTTAGTACATATAAGATTAGACATGAATAATTCCTTTTGAATTTTAACTTTAAATTGGCAAACAGTGATTAAAATATGGGGTGTAATATGATGGTTAGTTTTCATTGTTCACTAGGTGAATTCTAGAATCACCAGCAAAGATAGTTTTAATTTAGAATTATTTATGTCATGGGGTCTGTGGGCATGTCTGCAGAGAATTATCTATATTATGTCAAGGGAGTTGGAAAAGACCAAACACTATAGAAGGTACAATCTCCTGGCCAGGGATCCTGAACTAAATGAGACAAGAGAAAGCAAACTGAGACCTACTGTGCATTGGACCATCCCATCATTCATGCTTCCATCCATCCATCCATCCATCCATCCATCCATCCATCCATCCATCCATCCATTAATCCAGCTCTTAATTGTGATATGTTATTACTAGCTACTTTAAGTCCTGCCAACTTGACTTTCTTACAGTGGCAGACTATAGCCTAGAACTGTGTGCCAAATAAACCTGTTTTTACTGTAAATTGTTTTACTGATAGTATTTTATATAGAAAAAAGAAATAGAAACTAAAATATGTGATGTTTCAAAGTATGTGTATGCTCTGTACTCTATGTATATATGCAGTATGTTGTGTTATCACAGTATAATTACCATATGTGAGAAATTATTTATCACCAGATTTAAGACCTTGCTATCTGAATTGTATCAAGTTAAATTCTCACAAAACTATAAAATGAATAATATTTAACAATTGCTTAGGAATTTAACTGTTCTTATCCTTTATTAGTGCATAAGTCACTAAAATGACTAGACTGTAATTTATGTGTAAAGTCTCATCTGTTCCTGTTCTAGCTCCTAAATAATTGACACAAAGGCCTATTAATAAAATGTGAGCCTAGGCTGGGAAGGTTCTGAGCTACTCTAAACCTCCAAGGCTATTAATACCCAGACAAATGCCCTGTTACTTACCCATCTGGCCTTGCCCCGGCACACTCTGGTGTGTCCTCACATCTCTTTCCCATAGAGACCTCATGGTGAATTCTTTCTGACCACCTCCTTACTTCTCTCCCTCACTTCTCTTTACCTCCCACATCGAGCTGGGATCAGAAGTCCAGTCTTCCTATCTCCCTTGTTCAGTCATTGGCTGAATCAGATCTTTATTGACCAATAGGAAATGACTGAATATATTCTTTATATAATATTGAGACAGGAGATGCTTGATCAGTCATTGTCTGGACTGTAGGGAGATATCTGGGCATAGAAATCAGCATTTGAATATATAGTGCACAAGACCAACCCCTAATAAAATGACACAGGACTATTTTATGCATATATAGAAACTCAAACTTCTGAAAAGCTTGTTATATGTTGTTTCTCATATTATTATTATTATTATTATTATCATTATTATTATCATTATGCAGAACATATTTCATGCCAAGTGTATTAATGGCCAGTTTTAATACAGTCTATGTCTCAACTTGGTTGTCACATTTCTACGAAGTGATGGATTTGGTTATACTGTGTTAGGTGTTTACAGGGACATTATTGGTGATTTAAGGAACTTGGCTCACAGGCTTTTTTAATAACTCCTACTGAAGAGAGGTGATAATACTGGACAATACTGTCATCTGTCACACAATGCTTCAGAATGTTCCCATTAAGAGAAAACCACTCAGCAGTTTTTCCATGCATTACCTATCAACTACAAACACCTCCTTATTTTCAGTTTTGCTCTGTGTCAATGTAAATTAATAGTGGATTTATAAGGTAATTTCTTTTACTATTCAATGCTTCTCTAAGAGCACGTAATGAATTCATGTAAAGAAGTAAGACATCTCTCATATCTGTAGTAACACTTGTATTTAAGTTGTTTGTTTTATAAGCCAACAGGACATAAAATGACCTTATATGAAATTCCCCAGGAAAACCATATGGGATGCCTGGCCTCAAACATTAGCATCACATAGACCATCAAGTTATAAGGAGTTGCAGAAGAGAGTCTTTTAGTGGACAAATATCCTGGTAGAAACAGCTCATCCCTGTTTGTACTGAGACCATGGCACAAAATGAAAACTCTAAATCTTAGTATTCATCTTAAAGTTAGGACAATAGAGGTAACTCTTATCTCAGGCTGTATGAAATATGATAAAGTCAGTATGCTTGGCACATAGAAAGTAGTTGAGAATTATAGATTCCAATTAAATATGTTGCTTTATTTATTAATATTAAAAATAATAGACTATAATTTAACGTGTGGTGGATTCCAAACATGTCATTAGTTTTTTTGATATTTGCTCTATCAAATGGTGCTTCATCTTGTCATTAAATATAGGCATCTCACTTGTGTGCATCTAACAACAGAATGTGGCAGCAGGTGCTGAGTGCTGTGGGAGACTGTCATGAGTCGTGTCTGCCTTGATTCCCTTCCGACTCTCTTCTTTGTGGTGGACATGCATCTCTATGTCTGAAGCAACATGTAGGAAGCCTTTGATGCCGCCATGTTGAAGAAACCACCCAAACCTCAGAGGTGACCGAGAAGGATGAGCTGCTCCAAGAACCAGCTGTTTGATATTTCCAAACAGTAGCCAATCCCAAGTTCAAATATATGATTCTTGACCCACATATGCCATCACTAAGGTCCAGAGCATGAAATTATTTACTGCTTTAGAACCCTATTTGGCGTTGCGTCAATATAATATTGTTTTATGTATCTTTTCACCACTTACATATCTCCCCTCTCTGTATCACATTGATCTTTTCTTACTGTGAACACAATAGGAACATTCATTTTTGTGCATAGTCATGTATTTGGTG
>JADRCD010195215.1:0-13503 GCA_019843815.1 Montemys delectorum | reverse complement strand
TCAACATCCTTAGTCATCAGGGAAATGCAAATCAAAACAACCCTGATATTCTACCTCACACCAGTCAGAATGGCTAGGATAAAAAACTCAGGTGACAGCAGATGCTGGAGAGGTTGTGGAGAAAGAGAAACATTCCTTCATTGCTGGTGGGATTGCAAGCTGGTACAACCACTCTAGAAATCAGTTTGGCAGTTCCTCTGGAAATTGGACATAGTTCTACCAGAGGACCCAGCTATACCACTCCTGGGCATATACCCAGAAGATGCTCCAACATGTAATAAGGACACATGCTCCACCGTGTTCATAGCAGCCTTATTTATAATAGCCAGAAACTGGAAACAACCCAGATGTCCCTCAATAGAGGAATGGATATAAAAACTGTGGTACATCTACACAATGGAGTACTACTCAGCTATTAAAAACAATGAAGTTATGAAATTCTTAGGGAAATGGATGGATCTGGAGAATATCATCCTGAGTGAGGTAACCCAATCACAAAAGAACACACATGGTATACACTCTCTGATAAGTTTATATTAACCTAGAAGGTCGGAATACACAAAGTACAATCCACAAACCACAAGAAACTCAGGAAGGAAGACCAAAATATGGATACTTCATTCCTTCTTAAAGGGGGGAACAAAATACCAATGGAAAGAGTTGCAGAGTCTAACTATGGAGCAGAGACTGAAGGAAAGACAATCCAGCCTGATATAGCGGTCTCCTAAGAGCCTCTGACAGTACCTGACTAATACAGAAGTAGAGACTCACAGCCATCCATTGGACTGAGTACAGGGTCCCCAATGAAGGAGCTAGAGAAAGGATCCAAGGAGCTGAAGGGTTTGCAGCCCCTTAGGATGAACAACAATATGAACTAACTAGTACTCTCAGAGCTCCCAGGGACTAAACCACCAACCAAAGAGTACACATGGTGTGACTCATGGTTCCAGCAGCATATGTAGCAGAGTATGCCTAGTTGGTCATTAGTGGGAGGAGAGGCCCTTGGCCCCGTGAAGGTTGTATGCCCCAGTGTAGGGGAATGCCAGTGCCAGAAAGCAGGAGAGGGTGGGGTGGCAAGCAGGGGGATGGTTGAGGGAACAGAGACTTGTTCATTTTGGGTTTTTTGTTTGTTTGTTTGTTTGTTTGTTTTGTTTTTTGTTTGGAGGGGAAACTGGGAAAGGAAATATCATATGATATGTAAGTAAAGAAGATATCTATTAAAAAAAATAGATGATGCTTTAAAAAAAAATAGCCTGGGCGAATCTTGGTTTTCAGTATCTGATACTTTTGTAAAGTAAGTAGTGATATGTTATCATAAAGAAAAAAATCTACCTAGAGCAGAATTATGAGAGAAGTCAGAACATTCTTCCTCTTTGATGAAGTTTGCACATATGTTCTTTTGGGACCATCAATTTTCACTGTCACATATGCCACAGCACATTGTAGGATCTAGAACTGTTCATGTCAGAGGAGAAGTTTATGAAGACCAGGACCAGAGCCTAGTGTTTGAAGTGTCCCTTGGTGCCAAAGGACCCAGAAGATAATACAAATTCCCATCTCATTGTAAAAAGATTCCCCTATACTTCTTTTTTTTTTCCCCATACTTCTTAACCTGACAATGAAGAATGTGGAAGTTTTCATTGTGTACTTCATGATCTAGAAAAAAAATAATTACAAAATGGTTTTTCTGGGAGAAAAGAACTATCCATAACTTTGGAAGAGGCTATGTATCAATGAATTTTCTTTCTCTGTGAAAGAATACTCTGACAAAAAAACAACTTGGGAAGAAAGAATTTTATTCCAGAAGGATAAAGTCTATCATGATAGGGAAGGCATGGCAGCAGGAGCAAGAAGTTGGCCAATGACATTTTAATCTATACACCAAAAGGAGAGAGGGGAGAGAGAGAGAGAGAGAGAGAGAGAGAGAGAGAGAGAGAGAGAGAGGAGTGAGACTATAAACCCTCAAAGTCTACCCTAGTAACATACTTCCTCCAGCAAGATGCTAGGTTCCATAACTTTCCAGAATAGCATCAACAACTAGGGAACCAAGTGTCCAAGTCTGTAAGCTTACAGGGACATATCTTATCCAACCATGAAACCCTGGAATACCTGTCCAGTTTTTTCATAATTGCTTAATAAAAAAACTTAGCATTGTCTCTAAACTCACATGACACTTGTTTACTCCCAACACTCTGACACTTGGCCTGGGATCTAGCACAGAAAGTTCCTGGGCCATCAAGAAAGTTCATGTAAATAAAGTGGACTAGAATAAAGAAAAGGCTATGATGCTGAACATGAAGGCTGCCACTTTCAGAGGAGTAAATCTCTGACTCTAATTGCTTAAAGTGAAATTCATAAAGTCTTGTACAAATCTGGACCTCTTCATGGAAATATATTTCTTTTGTACTGGTTTATTCAAAGCAGGGCCTTGAGCCTATTATTAATGAGAATATAATTTTATTTTTCTTTGCCTGGCACTAAATATTACACAGCATAAGTATCCATATATGTAGTTAAAGAGGCTTGAATATATAGTCACTACTATGGCACAACAATAATTAAAACCCTTTGCACATGCTTGAGATTCAATATAATTTTGAGAGTTTTTCTAATATTGTTGACTTTGAGAGCAGTGATATTGAAAAAGTGGAATTTTCATCATGTACCTACTTGTTTTGTTAATATTTTATGGTGACAAAACCCAGAAACCTAATTCAGACAGACTTATGCACAAAAAATATGATGTATAGGCTCACATTATTAAAGTCTGAAGAAAATCAGGCACAATTGGTGTCAAGTACTCCTACTAAGAATATGTATCATTCCATCTTTAGCCTTCCCTGTTCTGTGTTTAATATATTCCAAAGGATGCTTATTATACAAGTATTGGTATGACCTCAGCACTTTCAAACTTGGCTTATTCTACCTTAACCAAGACAAAATAAGAGTTCTTTCTTAACAGTACGTTAACTAGTTGTGGAGAACCTACCTGTAAAAATTATAAAGGGAAAGTGGCTGTCCATAGGCAAGTGGACACTGGGCTAAACAAAGCACAATACAATATCTGGCTGTGTCCATATTTTATTCTTGTGAAATGAGTCAGAATCATTAAAGTTTATTCAGATGCTTTACAATAAATTCATTAACCTTAGGTTTTAAATATGAATAAATGTCATTTTCAAGAACTTGAGATTAGATGGGTTCACAAAAATTGGTCATTGCAACAAATCAAAAAGCAGAAACTAAACTTTCCATATGTTTGTGTAATGCTTCATTATACTAACTGAATTCAGTGATAAAATTCCACTTTTTAAAATATTAGCATGACAAAGATCCCTCTTCTTAGAATCAAATAGAACAGATAGGTCTGTGTGAATGCATAGAACGAATGTTCACATGCAAATGATAAGTTTCTAACAAAGCTGTGCCTAAAGAAGACTTGATGAGTGTAAATTTTCTGCCTTAGCGTGAACAAAGTTTATCATATTATAGCCTGTAATAGCTGGTTTTGTGTGCCAACTTGACACAGGCTGGAGTTATCACAGAGAAGGGAGCTTCAGTTGGGGAAGTGTCTCCATGAGATCCAGCTGTGAGGCATTTTCTCAATTAGTGATCAAGAGGGTAGGGCCCCTTGTGGGTGGTGCCATCCTTGGGCTGGAAGTCTTGGGTTCTGTAAGAGAGCAGGCTGAGCAAGCCAGGGGAAGCAAGCCAGCAAGGAACATCTCTCCATGGCCTCTGCATCAGCTCCTGCTTCCTGACCTGCTTGAGTTCCAGTCCTGACTTCCTTTGGTGATCAACAGCAATGTGGAAGTAAGCTGAATAAACCATTTCCTCCCCAACTTGCTTCTTGGTCATGATGTTTGTGCAGGAATAGAAACCCTGACTAAGACATAGCTATATAATACCACACTAGCAGCACTTCTGGAAATATTACCTAATCATCAAAATGAGTTTTCTGTAGAAAGGAATTATAAAAGTTAGGTACTATACTTATGATGCAAAGGTTCCCACTACATAACACAATTATAATTCCACTATTCACCTGATAATTCTTATCTAACTAATGTTCTTTTGTATTAAACAAGTATGATTTTCTAAACAAGAAGGGGAAAATCGTACAAAAACATTTCCTAAGTTAAATGTAATAAAATAAAACCCCACAAATAAAAATGTCTCTCTTGCAACATGGTTCAACACATTTTGGCCAACACATTTTGACATCCAACCACAGAACCTCAAATCGGAATAATTACATTTGCAGGTGGAAAGAGTCCTATGTAGAAATGTAGGATTGCAGCTGATACTGCCTGTGCTATTTTATCTCAACCGCAAATGAATAAGCCATGTGAAATATTATTTTCTGATTCAAAGATTTAGAACATGTATGCCTATAAGCATTGTCATAGACAAAGTGTTAATATGCTCAGGTGCACTTCTTTGAAATATATAGCTTTATTAGTATGCATGATTTTTATATAGTTTACTTCCTAGTTTCCAAATAATATTTTATTTATTATGAATTTGTTTTATATTATTTATTTTGCTTCATTATTATTTGTGACTATAAATATATCTTTATTGCCTTTAATAATAAATGTAAATTGAAAAAAATTTCCCAGTAAAGGAGTAATTCACAGCACTGTTTCCATTTGATTTGAATTTTGAATGCTTTTAAAGAGCTTGAGTCCCTCAAGCTTCAAATTTATTTTGACATCTGCTTAATTCAGCTGCTTAATAACAAAGTTACAAAGAAAGAGTGGTTGTCAAAAAAAGTGGTCAGTCTGGTAGGATTCTTCATCACATTGTCTTCTGTCTCCCTGCCTTACAGGCTGCCATACAAATCTAACAAGACATAGTAAAGCTTTTGGTGTAGAATCCTGAAATAGCTCCTGGATTATCCACCTGACTAGTTATATCTAGGTATCTTTGATTATGGTGTTTCTGTTTCTCAAGCCAACTTTGTATTTTAAAAATATTGATAAGTAAAACATGTATGTTGAAACTCTTTTGAACCAAGTAATAACTCTGTTTGGGATTATTTCAGTTGGGTTTGGTGACTCTTTACATCCTCTCATGGAGGGGTAAGAAAGGTCAAAAGAACCTCATGAGAATATTCAACTGCTTCCTACCACCTGTTCTATAGCTCTGCCTTAATTGCCAATGACCTCAGGAAGGCAATAAATTATATAGTCCAGGACAGACTTGGAGATTGGGCTCTTTCTAGATGGTTATAGGAAAGCCCTCATCCTACCTGTATAAAGGCTTTTCAGGTGTAGTCTATTAAAAGAGGATCACCCATACTCTTATAAGTGACCCCTCAGCTATGCTCTGTTAGGAAGACAAATAAACTCATTGGTTCCCTACAGTGAACTTCAAAGGAATCATGCTTTGTTTTGCTGTTGGAACTTTAGGAGAATGGGCAGATGTTATATCTCCCTCTGGAAAGCAATTTTATCGACATCATATATCTTACATGAGAGTTCCAATAAAAATTGGATTTCAACTTGTTCTATATATTGCCTAGTTTAATCCTCAAAACAAATATGTTATAACTATTTTACAAATAGGTAAAAGAAGAATTTTAAAAAGTTTAGGCACTTGCCTTAGGCACGAAGCCAATGAGTATAGTGCAAACATGCAAACCCAAAAGTTTAGGTTAACATCAGCATTCTTTCACTATGTTGTTTATTATGTGATGACTGATAACAATCATGGGTATTGGATACTAAGCATTCTATACATGCCTTGTATATTTCCTAATTGTCTCAAGACAATGAGTAATCTCTATTCTTTATAACCGAATTAGTGGTCAAGAGTACCCAAGAAGTACCCAATAAGTATCCAAGAAGTAAGTTGAAATATTCTGAATTAAATTCAAGCCAACTATCTAAGTTCAATGGTTAATCTCTTCCAACCATAGCCCACTGACTTTCAGCTGTGACCAAAACTTGCAAAAACTATATTTCAATATATATTAGAGCATTATACATGATACTATGAGAGTTAAAACAGGTGTGGTCATATGTCTGTAACCATAAAACTCCAGAGGCAGAAGCAGGGAGATCATTAGTTTCAGGGAAGCTTAGTCTTTTTGTTTCAAATATCTGATTGTTTCAGGATTTTTAGTTAATAGATAATAAATATTAACCACTCCTTTAAATTTTCATTTTGCTTATACATGAGCAGTTGTGTTACAGAATGCATTTTTCAAAATTCTTTTATGGTGCATAGTTTTTCACATAACCATATTAATAAAAATTATAACAATGACTCATTCAGAAAAAGACAACTAAATAGACAAACATAATAAATCACTTAAGAAGGGATATATATATACAATTCAATTTTGTGCATTAACTTGGGCCATAAGTAGGTAAACATAAAACTTCTTGGATAAATTAATATATAGTGCTTGCTTTGAATCATAAATTTAGAGTAATACAAAGAAAAATTAGCACAACCTCTGTGCATGTCACACTCTGCTTTAAAATTGTTGTTTGACACATCATATCTTGATCATTCCCTTCCTCTAATTCACTTCAAGTCCTCCAACACACACCCTCATCCCAACTTTGTGTCCTCTCTTTTTTATAGCTCACTGAGTTTGATCAATGCTGCCTATATATACATAGGTGTTTGGTTATCCAACTATCAGTAGCCATCACCCAAAGAAAAGCATTTCTGCCTTTCTCAGTAGCTACCAATTGCCAATAGTGTATCGGTCTCTCTCCCAAGTTCCTACTGTAACTTTTAACTGATGGAACCTTGTGAAAGTCTCACGTAGCTATCCATAGCTGTTGTGAGTTTATACATACATCTGTGATGCTGTGTTCCAAATACAGTATTTCATAGCAACCCTACCTACTCTTCAGTTCCTGTAATCTCTCTGCTGCCTCAGTACTCCTCTTGGTGGGAAGAAAAGGAGACTGATACAAATTTGTATATTAAGAAGTTAATCTTTTTCTTGCAAAGCCAATAGATGATTAGCACACCAGAAGTTAGTGAATCTCAACTGTTGTTTCATATCCTAATTGTATGTAGTATTGCCAGTCTCTTAACATTTTAACCATGTTATGAACATGATCCACCACTGTGCCTTTAGTCTGGATCAGAGAAATAGTATTCTTTTTATTATTAATTAACTCATCTATTTATTTCATATACCCTGATGTAGAGAGAATATCTTGTGTATTGTATGGAAGCATCACCTGTCAATTAAAAAATGCTATGGCCTATAGGAAAAGGTAGCGTAGAGGGCGGGGCACCCAGGGGGAGAAAGATAGTACCAGGCGGGAGAGATCCACCTGGGAAGATGTGACAACATGGACCCTGAGCACAGGTAATAAGCCACGTTGCAGAATGTAGATTAACTGGGATAATTTAAGTTATTATCTAATAAAAGAAGTACCTAGCTATATGGCCAAAGTATTTGTAAATATATTTTGAGTCTGAGAGTTATTTCTAGGAACATGGGACTAGGGGAAAGAACCAGAAAAATGGTGCCTAACTTGGGCAATTAGAACCCAAGCTTACAGCCTAAAAATGTCAGGTGAAATGGAGGAAAAAGTCAGATTATCAAGACAAGAGACCTGGTCTATTTAAAGACAAAAACAAAAACAAAAACAGACCAAAGCCTGAGGGCCCAATAGCCGCAACTTCTACCAACTGCAGCATCGTTAAAAGCATGCTAGAGATTAAAAGCATATTAGAGAAAGCTAGGCCTAAAGTTGTGCAGTCTAAAGCAGCCCAGAAATGCAACAGGTTGGAAAGTCCAGGGCCAGCATAAGGTAAAACCAGGAGCTATGAGCTATCTGAATGGCTCAGGCTAGGCTAGCAACAACACAAGGTACAAAATAAAAAGCACAAGGTGCCTGAACTGGTAAAGTATTAAATTTAAGATTGATAAAAGTAGTCCTTAGGGAGAAATGTTTCAATTAAAAAGGAAAAATGTTTTCTATATTTGGAATGGAGGGAAACACAAAGACATACTGCATCTGGATTCCACAGATTTCTTGCTTCATTTATCAGCATACAAATGGCTGTTTTTCAATGATTACAGTTTTGTATGTCCTTTTTTGGAGAGATCAGAATAAGATAGACTTGGAGAAAAAAAGAGAGTGAAAAATTAGATATTAGAGTAAAGACCATAACATAAAGGTTAAAAGACCCTTTAAATCAAAATAGGAAACCCTCAGAGGAATCCAATCTGGAACTTATAATAACATCAAAACTGTAGTTCCAAACAGAAATGTTCCACAGGGGCTTGAGAAATTAGGGTGGAAGTCCACAGAGATACAATATATTAAGTTAAGAAACAACATTCTGCAGTTGATGCTAACTTAAAACAATGTCACACAATGGATTCTGTGTTTTCATTTTATAGAATTTGGAGAATTGAGATATGTACACATGTTGATTCATCACACAGTTGATACATGTTCAGGATTAATTTTATTTCTAACAATTGTAAGAATGGCATGCCCTTAAATAAACCATCTCAGGTAACAGAAAAAAGCTTTATGGTAATATTAAAATTGTAACATGAGTTCAGAGTAAGTGAATCAAAAGCATTCTTCAGGAAGATATCTGTGCATCCAGCTCTCTTGCAGCTAGTGCTGCTTTGTTTCATTTTTAATCTGGGACTTGATTTGGACCTGTGTGCAGCCAGCACTATTTTACATAGTCTTGATCCTGGGAAGCAGTAGTACTGCATATTTACAACAGCATATGATAGGTCATAAGTATCACACTCCACTCTCTCCTCCATGGCTTGAAAGAAAACTTCTATCTTACCCTGCCATCAAATAAAGGAGTATCCCTTTCTCTGTCCATCTGTTCCTCCTTCCCTCCCTTCTTCACCCAATCAACTCCCATTCTAGCTGCTTCTACTATTGACTGTGAGGAATTCTGCAGCACAACCCATTTACACTCATCTCTTCTGACTGACCTCACTGTCAGCTTCCCTTTCCCTCCCTTTCTCCCAAGGTCTCTCTTCCCAGCTGGCTACTCTGGCAAGTCAGCTAATTTGTGCTCCTGTGTGGTCTATGGGAACCTGTAAGGAAGCACCAGTTCTATGACTTCCTGTTTTCTATACTCTCACAATGAGAAAAAAAATTACAAAGAACCAAACTAACACTGTATTTTCAAAAAGTCTCTTTCTGAAAAGCAGAGGTGGGTTCACATTCTGTAAAGGCTTTGAGGTAAATGGCATTCAGTCATTGGCTAATCTGTTCCCACCATTTAAATAAAATTGTTTACAAACTTACAGTTATAGAATTGAAAAATAAAATATTGTTAATTTTTGTCTGTTAATATCAATTTTATAAATTTACATATTGATTTATTGTTACATTCCTTTCATTAAAGTTTAATTTGAGTACTGCAGCTGCCATTAGTTTAAATACCACTGCTACCACCAGATCATGGACAGAATTAGGCTGAATTTACCAGAGAGAATTCAGCAAGAATGAAATAAAAAAAATAGCTCTAGAATATAAATAAAATGGGTAACTACTCTTAATGGGCATTAAGGGAAGCAACTAGGTAGAATATTGTCATTCAATTTACTGAAGCAAATTAGAGTTCATTGCCTCAGGTTACCCTTTGCTTTGTACCAAATTTAAATATATGCTCACTATCCAAAAATATTCATGTAGAGTAGACTATATTAAAGGCTGTGCTTCCATAATACTTGGTCATTTCTCCTTGATGCATGGCCCTCTTGATGTACCTTGATATACCTATATAGGTAACTTGTATTCCAGATCTTCTAAACCTAACTAGATCATAGGTCCTAGCTCTTTCTGTAAACACAGTCCTGGGGCCAACTGCATATTATTCTAGCAATCACTCTTTATTTCTCCTATATGATCACTCAGAAGATTGGACAAGAAAACACAGAAGGGCACTCCTAACCACGGTTACAGGAACAGTTAAGTGAAGAGCTTCATGAGTAAGCAGCATGGACGTCTCTTCAAGATGGAACAGAAAAGAATCTGGAAGACTCCCTGGGTGGTGGATCACTTACAGGTTTCCAGACTGTTACACTGGCAAAAAATGAAATCAACAGTAAAAGATATGAACATTGGTATAGTTAAGATTCCATGTTTTAGAATTCCTACACTTGCAGAGAAGCATAATTACATCAAAACTTGACTCAGGGTGCATGCCATTTCTTTCAAGAACAGATTTTACACCTTTCTCTGTGTACTTAACATTCCTGGTTTCTCTGGAGATCTGTAGGCATAAGGACATTCATGCTGTGCTCCCAACATGTACTAAAAAAAAAGTCTATTTTTTCAAAGAATTTTATCTTTAAAAGAATCTGACCAGACTTCATGAATATCTTTTCTTATTTGAAACATATGTATTCAGTGTATATATATTAAAGATATCAGCAATGCTTTATGTTTTCATAGCTAATATCTGGTTCTATCTATTCCACAATTCCTCCTTTCTGTGAAAGATAGGATGTACAATTTTTTAATATCACACTATAGTTTTATCACTATTTGAAACTTCTTGTGCTTGTGTAGATATAGTATCTTTATGCGGAATGAAGCTAGCAAGTTCTCAGACTTAGGTAATCTACCCCATCATATTTGCTGTCTGGATAATAGCCTCTGCCACTGTAGCTTCTATACATATGTAACCGCATGAACAGGAAATGCCCTTCTGAGTTGATATTGTCTTGCCTAGCTCTCAGAATTCATCTCATTACCACTGATGAGGTTCAAGTGTTATGCCCCTAAACTTCAATCTCATGCATCCTTTACCACCTGGCATTTTAGAGGTGTGGGGACTCTTACTGAAACTTATCATTTTCCCAGTTTCTACCCAGAAAAGAAAGAAACAGGCTTCATGGTCTTAGAACTGCCCATCTCTTTTGATTTATTTTTTTCATTCTGGTGGATCATGCATAGATATTTTTCTCTTTCTGGGCTCTATTACTTTATGATGGGCTGGGCTTTCCTCTTCCTGCAGGTTCTGAGAAGAACCTTGCTTTCACCCTGTGTTTTTCCATGGCTCCACTGATGAATTACCTGATCTTCAAGTTGGATGAGTATCCAGTTCTCAGTCAAGCCAAACATTTTCTTTGTTTAAAATGGCTTCTGACTACGGGGGTGGGGGATTCAAAGCTAGTGTATTATAAGTCCCTGCCTTTGCTGTCAAGCAATGCATACTAATGACAAAAGTGGTTTGGAGAATTAGAAATAGGGAAGTTGTAAATAAGATGGATTGGTTCACTGTCTCCAATCTCTACATGTCTTCCTCTCTCATATTTACCACTTTGTGGTGCATGTCTCCTTCAACAGACGTGCACTGGACAGACTCAACACTGAAGAAAGGCCAAAAAAAAAAAAAAAAAAAAATGTAACTCTAACCTCTTGACGATCATCCACATAGTAAGTAAATGGCAGGATTCTGGGTGCCCAAAATGTAGCCTTCATTCCATGTAAAACATTTGATTTTGTCAATTGTAAAAGCACGGTTTAATTGTACAATACTACAATGAAACAATAAATAAACAATAATATAAAAAGTTGAATAAAAGCTGTACTGCTGAACACGATAGACTAAAAGGAAAACTTATATTATAGAATGAGTGCAATAAGTGTATGAGATTAGTCTTAACTCTATAGAAAAAGAAAATGCGCTAGTCACTAGAGAATTACTACAAATTTCCAGGCAAACCCTGAAAGGATCAGAAGTCTATTTTTCTTTAGTTAAAGAGCTATTTAATTTCAGAGCTGTGACAAGAGTTGTAGTAGAAGTATTTTATCTGATAACATCGATGGAATCTAGAGGGAACATCACTGAATGATCCTATTTTAATCTTCTTTATCCTATTTTAATCTATTCACATCTCTGCAAGGGATGAATTACTAGCTCCATTTTTTAAAGGCAAGAAGATAAAGACTTTCAGTTGCCAACAAAGTTACAATGATCTCATTGCTGACATGGAAAATGCCCTGTGTGTGACTGAAGCAAACTCATGGCAGTACTTCAAAATCCTCATGTGGAGAGTTGAGAAAAATGCCCCCACCTCCCTGTACAATACCAATAAGTGTTGTACTTTCAGTTCTAACCTTATTCTTTACACTCTGTGCTTAGTTGTCATTACTGGGGATTTAGTAAGTCTGACTCCTACTCAATTCAGCGGTACTTCAGCCCTGGACTGGTGAATAGACAAGCTTATAATAGAAAAGCTGCCTCTTCAGAGAAAGTGGCTCAGCATGATATGAGAGGTCCAGGGAGAGAAGCCCTCTCCTTTTGGGAGAATGTAACTCAAGGTGA
This sequence comes from Montemys delectorum, assembly GCA_019843815.1. Taxonomy (NCBI): domain Eukaryota; kingdom Metazoa; phylum Chordata; class Mammalia; order Rodentia; family Muridae; genus Montemys; species Montemys delectorum. The sequence goes on along the minus strand of JADRCD010195215.1, from coordinate 1,206 downwards.
CCCTTTACTTCAGTTCTCAGACAATCTCTAAAAGAAACTGAACTTGAAAACAATAGGAGGGTTAGAAAGAAGTGGCCAGAGGTATGACCCACACTGGTACTGTCTCTCCTTCTGGCTTTTTCCTTCCAGGTGGATTTGTGCACCTGTCTCCTGGTCTCTACAGTTCATTTTAAAACACATTAGTCATTGGAATAGAATCAGATTCTATCTGATTTTGTATTTTAGTGATTTGAAAGGTAACATGAGAAAGACTACTGTGGAGCTTCTTCTCTTAGAAGATCTAGTAGAAGAGAAAACATTCTCTTTTTGGTTTGCTACTCATTTTACTAAACCTTATAGTACCCTTGAGAGTTTGGCAGAGATCACATTTAATTTCATTTACAGGCTGGAAGCAGAGTCAAGATCAGGCAGGTGTTAAATGCTACCCACGGCACAGCTAGAATATTTACTACATGACATAGGCCTCTATCCCAGCTATCATATACTGAACTGAATGTCTCAAAAAATTATCCAAAGGTTTCAAAATATGATTTATTTTGTCAGAAAGTGAGTTTATTAGACAAATATGTGTGTGTCATTATTTATACTAAATTTATTTCCTGAGAAAAACTGTCCACAATAAACATTTTATAAGGTCCTATAATAAATGACACTACACTCCAGCTAGGGAATCATAGCAGTGCCTTGCTCAGCCATCATCAAAGAAACTTTCTCTTGCAAATGATGGGAACAAATACTAAGATCTACAGCCAGAAATTATGCATAGAGACCTTGGAACATTCAGCTCTAAATGGGATGTCTCCATCAAATCCTTCCCCTCAGAGCTCAAAGAACCATGTAGAAGAGGAGGCAGAAAGAGTATTAGAGCCAGAGGACGTGGAGAACACCAAGAAAACAAGGCCTTCTATATCAACATGGTGAGTGAGCACATGATCTCACAAGACTGAGGATGCATACACAGGACTAGAGGTGGGACCCTAGAGATGAAGTGGATGTCTGCCCCCATGCCTATCCCTGAAGCAATCTCTAATTGATAATCACTTGCAAATAAAAAGTTACATTCCTCCAAGAGAATCTCACAGGTACAGAAAAAAAATGCTCTTAAAAAAAATTCTATTGATTTTTTTTAGTTTACTTCATGCATCCAGTCCCACTCATATCCCTATCCCCTCATATCCACCTTTTGCCCTTGCAAATTCCCCACAA
>JADRCD010195210.1:16932-28799 GCA_019843815.1 Montemys delectorum | reverse complement strand
TTTTTTTTTTGAAGCTGTTTACATTTTCTGGGAAATGTAATGGATTTGACTTAAATGCATTAAAAAAAGAAAAGAAAAAACACCCCTCTCTTTTCTATTCCAACCCTGTTGGCTTGTTTTGATTTCAGAATACATCATACTTATTCCAGACTAGAAGGATGTTTTTCTCTTTCTCATATGCTATGATAGAATTTTTCTCTTTGCATTTCCTTAATCCTGCTTTTAGTTGTCACTAGTATTACCAAATGCATAAATCACCCCTCCTTTCATATTTGAAGAAGAGCTCACATTAAGCATCCTTATATGCCCACCCATGAGACATTGATCATATTTATAATTAGTTCTAAGCTACAAGTGGGCAGGCTTCATGTCTACTATGCTCAGCTTTGAAACTGAAGAGGTTTCCACATGGAGAGGCATCTAGGGCGGTGGTTGAATGGTAGTGTGTGGTTCTCCAACATTACACTGAGAAGTTCTCCTGATTGAGAATCAGCCAAATTCGATTCTCTAGTTTGCAACCTGGCATAGTGCCAAGAAGACAGACTGTATTCAATAGCCTTCCTTAAATGTACTAAGGCTGTGTTTATCTGTGTGTTTGTTTAGTCTTGTCAGGAAAAAAGAAAGCACTGCATGGAAATTTACAAGAAGGGCAGATGTTGGAAATAGTATGAAAATAGATTTGTTCTTTCTTGTCATTAGAACTCAGACATTAAGTAACCCCAAAATACAAGTAAGCCAGAATAAGAGGGGACATTTAATAGAACTGAAGCATTCCAGATGGCTAAAATATTAAAAAAAAAACAAACAGAAAATGATAATAAATGAGATAATAGCTTTAAAAGCCAGTTTTCAAGTGGATAAGAGTTCCTTCCCAATGCTGGTTCCAGCACAGATTTTTAACAATGAACCTGAGCAGTCCCTGAGCAGAAGATCTAGTGAGTCACCATTTCTAAAGACAGAGATGACCCCACAGCAGCCCAGCTCAGACTTACCTCACTGACCTGACTTCCTATGGACACAAGAGATCCAAATATTACTGGCCCAAGCCTCTCTTTCCCCTGAGGCCAGCATTCTTCCTCTCCAGTTGATCAACATTTTATGCTGCCATTGATGGTCTGTAGCAGCCAAGTGCATCTTCCTCATATTGACAACTGACAAATTGACAAACTGCATATTGTCAAATATGTGATAAGTTGTTTTTGTAGGTAACGTGTCCAGTAGAGAGGGGAAAGGCGCCTACTTCTCTGGGGCAGGTAGAAATAGGCCTTCTGTAACTTCTTGATCTTCCCATCCTCCAAAGCTAATCATAAGGAAAGAACAATTATCATCAGAGAAATATCAGGAGAGAGAAAGAAAGAGAGAGAGAGAGAGAGAGAGAGAGAGAGAGAGAACATCATTCTCATATTTTCATTCCATAGTTCATTTGTGGAAGTCTTAGGATAAGTTGTAGGAGGAGTACTCTCTCTCCTCAATGTGTCCTGGGCATCAAACTCAAGTCATCAGGTTGAGTGGCAAATAACTTTCCTGCTGAGCTATCTTGCTGGGTCCATTTAAATCTCAGTTTTTTTGAACGCTGCCAATTAATGGGTGAATCATGAATTATCATGATTACACAGTTATCAATTGTGTAACAAATTACCACCACAAACATAGGGCTGAAAACAACACGAATTCAGTATCCTACAATGAAGGTCAGAAGTTCTTAATGGGTCTTACAGGACTGAAATTAAGACGTGGCTGCAGCTAGTTTCCTATGGGGGCTTCTGTTTAGCCATCTTCTGGAAGTTATCTGTGGTTCTTGTCTGGTGGCCTTTCCCTTCATCTTCAAAGCCCACTTTAAATCTGCAAAGTTTTCCTCTTTTTGTCTCCCCTCTGCTCTCTCTCTATCCCTCTTCCTCTGATAGACACATACTAGCTTCTTTCTCAAATATAATGCTCTTGTCTCCTCCTTAAACGGACCTCTGTTATTACATTGGATCTACTGAAATCATCCCATTTCAAGCCTTCTGCCCTTAATTTCATCTACAAGATCAGTTTTTGCCATGTAAGTAGCAAGCTCACAGCATCTAGGGATTAAGATGTGGTCATTAGGGGAGGCAGTCACTATTCTGTCATGCCAGAGGCATGTGTCAATGTCTTAACAATGAACAAATTATTGGTGTTCATCATTCCTAAGAGTGTAGGTTAGAACAGGGCAAGGGAGAGATCCCTGAAACACGATATATCATTGGTGCAAAGCATTGGTCATGCTGAATCTGGATTCTGGGTAGAAGTGGTATTAACAGAGACCAGGATACATAAGGAGCCATCAAGATAAAAATAAACATGACTTGAGACATTTTCAGTTTAAGGTATCATATCAATGTATCCAGTACCAGAAACAAAAGCAATCATCTTTGTATATAAGATCATGGGTTATGACATATGTTCTAAGGGTTTGATATATTTGATTTGGTATAATATGTGCAAATATAATTCAGATAATAATCTTTAAGCTTGAAGAGAAGTATCCCTTACTTAATTGTGTTATTAGATACTCTACCACACAAATTAGTACACCTGGAAAACAGTTATGTGCTGTTTAGCTTGCAATGGATTTCCTATTTTAAAATAGATTAATTGAAAATAACATAAGATGGATAAATTGCTAGTACTTTCTTTTCCTTTATTACTCATGATGTCTTGTATCTATTAATTCAAACAGGCCTAAATATTTCAAAATTGGTGATAAAAAGTATTTTTGTAATAAAGTGAAATGATATATGTTGAATTAATATTATCATGAATTAATAATATCATGAATTATCTACACAGTTAGTAATGGTGTAACAAATTATCACCAGAAATATAGGGCTGAAAACAACACAAATTCAGTATCCTACAATGCTAAAGTTCAGAACCAATATTGAACGGGTCTTTCTGGACTGAAATTAAGACGTGGCTGCAGCTAGTTTTCCGGTGGGTGTTTTTGTCTAGCCATCTTCTGGAAGTCATCTATGTTTTTATGTATTAATGAATTCATATATATATATGATGAATTAATAAATTCATATAAAAATTAATATAAGTATAATATATTCATATATACATTATATGAAGAAAATATAAACAAAACCTGTGTTTGGAACACATAAAAAATTAAAGTACCAGTTCCTTCTGATCTATCTGGGCTGGTGTCCAGAGCAGACCTTGGGCACAAGCTCTGCAGCCAGTCCCACCACACCCAGAGGAAGTTCCACTCCCAGGTGCTCTGACACTCCCAGGATCAGAGGCGAGGAGGAACCAACATCTGTCCCAACACTGGGAGTAACTGGGACCAGCAGTACCAGGCACACAGGAACTCCACCAGCCCAGTGACTCAGGTTCCTTCTTGTCTGTCTGGGTTGGTGTCCTGAGCAGACCTTGGGCGCAAGCTCTGCAGCCAGTCCCACAACACCCAGAGGAAGCCCCACTCCCAAGTGATCTAACAAGCCCAGGATCACAGGATCCCAGAATCACAGGATCACAGAGACAGCTTGACCCTGAGGAGTTCTGACACAACCAGGATCACAGGAAGGACAGGCTCCAGTCAGATTTAGCAAGGGCAGGTAGCACTAGAGATAACCAGATTGCGGGGAGGGAAGTGTAAGAAAATAAACAACACAAACCAAGGTTACTTGGCATCATCAGAACCCAATTATCCCACCATAGCAAGTCCTAGACACACCATTACACCGGAAAAGCAAGATTCAGATATAAAATCACTTCTCATGGTGATGATACAGGACTTTAAGAAAGACATAAATAGCACCCTCAAAGAAATACAAGAGAACACAGGTAAACAGCTAGAAGCCCTTCAAAAGGAAACACAAAAATCCCTTAAAGAACTACAGGAAAACACAATCAAGCAGATGAAAGAAATGAGCAAAACCATCCAGAACCTAAAAATGGAAATAGAAACAATAAAGAAAACAGAAAGAGAGACAACCCTGGCCATACAAAACCTAGGAAAGAAATCAGGAGTCATAGATGCAAGCATCACACAACAGAATACAAGAGATAGAAGAGAGAATCTCAGGGGCAGAAGACACCATAGAAAACATTGACACAACAGTCAAAGAAAATGCAAAAAGCAAAAAGCTCCTAACCCAAAACATACAGGAAATCCAGGACTCAATAAGAAGACTAAACCTAAGGATAATAGGTATAGAAGAGAGTGAAGACTCCCAATGTAAGGGGCCAGCAAATATCTTCAACAAAATTACAGAAGAAAATTTCCCTAACCTAAAGAAAGAGATGCCCATGAACATACAAGAAGCCTACAGAACCCCAAATAGACTGGACCAGAAAAGAAATTCCTCCCAACATATAATAATAAAAACACCAAATGCACTAAACAAAGAAAGAATTTTAAAAGCAGTAAGGGAAAAAGTTCAAGTAACATATAAAGGCAGGCCTATCAGAATTATACCAGACTTCTCACCAGAGACTATGAAAGCTAGAAGATCCTGAGCAGATGTCATACAGACCCTACAAGAACACAAATGCCAGCCTAGGCTACTATATCCAGCAAAACTCTCAATTACCATAGATGGAGAAAACAAAATATTCCATGACAAAACAAAATTTACACAATATCTTTCCACAAATCCAGCCCTACAAAGGATGATAGATGGAAAACATCAACATAAGGAGCAAAACTACACCCTAGAAGAAGCAAGAAGGTAATCTTTCAACAAATCCACACAAACCTAATTCCACCTCTTACAACAAAAACAACAGGAAGTGACAATTACTTTTTCTTAATATATTAATATAAAAATTAATATTACCAATATATCCTAATCAATTGAAATCCAATAATATGAGGAATTTGTTGATTGTCATCCAATGGTTGCTCTAATTTGGTAATTGAAGAAATAGGTCCAACATTGTACAATCTATATACACTTCAGCTTGTTTGTTTGTGACAGTGTCGGGCTGTGTACAACATAAGGGGCTTGAAATCTTGCTTCTCCTATCTCAGCCTCTCTATTAGTAGTATTGTTTATTTCACGTCTTTACACTATACTATGATTTTCAGAACAGCTTATATATTTCAAAAGTATTCATATACCCAAAAGAAACATAGACCATTAACTAGGGAGGTTGCTTGTAGGAGAACAACAAAGAGTGAGACTGAATGCTTTGCCTGACATTTGTAACTCTTGTATCAAGTTTGAAGAAGATGACTTTATAAGTTACTCTTTCTCTGAGATGAATGCTTTCCCAAATTATCACAGCTAATGAACCAAATCCTTACCCTCACCCAATGTCCATGCCACCCTCCAAGCAGAACCATTGTTCATTGAAACAGTTGGTGAATGACTTTATGGATAGACCATCTTAATACCTACACCATTTCTTAAATCAATGTAACCTGTTCTCTGTGGGCTGAGAATAAAGTCATTCACTCAAGTCAAATAGCTTTGACCATAGCAGGAAGTCTGTATCTAAAAATTGAGCCTACAAATCATTTCTTCGTGCAGCAGAACTATCAACTCTCAGCTTAGCTATGATGGAGGTAAAATCCTTTGGGGATGTGAGGGTCATTGAAGTATAGCCTTATTACAATGAAATCCAATGTCTAAAAATTGTTCTTATTTTGGGCTTGTACCACAGTAAGAGCCAAGATTTTAAACACTACTAAATACAAAACAAACAAAAAGACTTTATATATTTATGTTCATTTAAGAAAATACCAGTAGTGATGTATTATTTTGAAGTATACAGTTAATATGTTTGGAGTTATTTAAAATTTATATTGAGAAAAATGTATTTTCACTATTGATATAGATGAGCATCTACATAAGACTGTTAAATTGATTGTTGTTTTATATCAAATAACTTTTATAATAATTATTTGTATTGTTATAATATTTTATAATTTTAAGGAATATGACAAAAAAGATATTGTAGGTATCGAATGGGGGGTCTCTGGGAGGAGTGGAGGGTACAAAAGGGAAACAAGAATGTGATTTAATTCTATTTACTTAAAATATGTTTCTTAAATGTTAACAAATTCAGATAAATTGAAATCATGTAACGTTTCTCATCATAATGCAATAAAAGTTTTTTTTTTAAAAAAAATTAAAGTACCATGATTTTCCACTTTTTTCCCCTCTAGTCTATAATGTCTAGGTCTTTATCACATTTCCTTGACACACTAATAGCCTCACCTAGGGACCCAGTTCAGTGTCCTTGATGGCACTTCAGCTTTTGTTCAAGGGTAGACCATACCAGGTCAGGTAGGTGTCACACTTGCCTACACAAAAATAGGACAGATCACAGCCTACTATGTCTTAGGGTCTGCCTTTGACTGGCTTGTTCCAATAGCCTATCTTAGTCCTACAGATTTCCCATCATGTTTTTTGCTATGGGCTGAACTTTGTTCCTCCTTAGTTTGTATGTGGAGGTCACGTCCCCCAATGGACAGATGATAGCTGAGGTAAAATGTATAATGGTAAAAGCTAACTATGATGGTGAGACCATCATGCAAATATGACTCATGTAGACACAACTATAGAAGGAGAGTGACCTTGTGAATATGCACATGAAGAGGAAAGGTCACTGGAAGCAAATGTAGTTGAGGTTATAAAGGAACAACCAGGAGGTGGCTTTCTCCAAGTCAGGAAGAAAGGCTCAAACCAGAAACTGAATCTGATAGGTTCTTTGATCTTGAACGGAGGGGTGCTGTGAATGTCGTCTTCTTAATAGCAGGTGGCCATGGTTCTCCTGAATTCACTGTGGGCACCTGGCACAGAAATTCTACAGTTTCTCTTTCATTCAGGATGATGTGCAAACCTTTGACCAACCTCGTGGACATCTATCAACTTATTTTACGTCATGTATTTTATGTGTGCATGCAGTGTGTGTGTGTGTGTGTGTGTGTGTGTGTGTGTGTGTGTGTGTGTTGGGGTAGGGGGATGCCTGATCCCATGAAGTTGGAGCTACAAATGGTTGTGAGCCACCAGACATGGGTACTTGGAGTTGTAGGTCCTCTGAAGAGCAGCATATGCTCTTAAGGGCTAAACTACCTCCTCAGGAATAGAAATTAATTTCTAAGAATAAAATATATCACATCCATAAAAGTCTATTATGCCTATGAGGTCTATCTTTTTTTCTTCATTCTTCTTTATCTGCTGCTCCGCCTGAGGGAAGATGGCTGCCTTGTTCTGAGCTGCCTAGTAAAGAGGTTCATGTGACAAAGATTGTCAAGAAGCATCAAGCAACAAGTAGTGAGGAAGCTCAGCTCTCAAGCCCAAAAGCTCATTAAGAGCCAAATTTTGCCAGGCAGTCATGATGCCTGCCTTTAATTCCAGAAGTAGAGAGGCAGAGACAGGTAGATCTCTAATTTTAAGGCCAGACTGCTCAATAGAGCGAGTTCCAGGACAGCCAAGGCTATACAGAGTAAACCATATCTTGAAAAACAAACAAACAAACAAAAAAACTCAACAAAAGTCATAGAACACTAGATAAAGCTATCCTGTAGCCCTGCCCCTTCTTGCTAAGTCACATCAACTATTTTTATTTATTTATTTCAGTTATAATCCAGGTCAACAACTCTATGAGTGAACATGGAAGGTAATGTTTCCCTAGTTTGCTTGGAACCTCAGATGTCTGCAGCTGTGGCTGCATGAGCTGAATCATGTCCCCCACTGCCCCAGATTTATAGGTTCTCAATGCCTCAGAATGTGACTGCATTTGGAGATGGCAACTAAATTTAACTGAAATGATTCAAACGTTTACTATTTCATTTCAGTAAGTCTGATACCTTTACATAAAAAGGAAATGTAGAAGTGTGTCCAGAGAAGATTGTGTGGTGAGACAGAGTGAAAAGAACCAAACAATTTTTGTTGTCTAAGTTACCAGTCTGTAGAATGTTGTTTTGGTTCTCATGGCAAACTAGAATATCAGCTGACACTTTGATTTCAACTTTAGCACTGAGCTAGAAGACCCCAGTAAGCTATGCTCAGATTCCTGACCCATGGAAACTGGAAGATAAGAAGTCTTCAGACTGCTGAGAATTGGGATAATACAGTATACAACAAAAGTTAATGAATGCATCTGTCTGTCTGTCTTATTTAAGATACTACTGTGGGGTTCTGGAGAAATGGCTTGGCAAGTTAGGAACTCTGCTCTTTCAGATGATCTGATTTTAGTTCACAGTACCCACATCCGATAGCTCACAGCTACCTGTAATTCCATCTCCAAAGGATATGATGCTCTCTTCTGGCCACCATGAACGTGCATAAACACACACACACAGAGAGAGAGAGAGAGAGAGAGAGAGAGAGAGAGAGAGAGAGAGAGAGAGAGGGAGACCGAGGGAGGGAGAGAGAGAGAGAAGAGAGAAATACATAACTGAAAGCAAAGGGCTATGTAAATAAACTTTTACGTTAATATAACATCTCTTTTTTCATCAAATACCCACCCCACAGTAGTGGTTTGAATGATAATGGCTTATATATTTGGACACTTTACTCCCAGTTGGTAGGAATATTTGGGAAGGATTAGGAGGTGTGAAGGTGTGTCACTGGAGTTTCAAAAGGCCACACCACTCCCAGTTATCCCTCTCTACTTCATGCTTGTAGACTGAGATGTAAGCTCTCCACTACTGCTCCAGCATCATGCCTGCCTGCCTGCTTCTGTGCTATTTGCCATGATGGTCATGGATTCTAACCATCTGAAACTATGACTTCCAAATAAACTCTTTCTTCTATACATTGCCTGGACGGTGGTGTTTCCTCACAGCAATAGAAAAGTAATTAAGTTCAGGGTTGGTTTTTTCCCCCACTCATTTCCATTAGAAATGTAATCTCAATAGGCTTTGTGTGATGTGCAGCTTTTCCTGAAGGTTTGTGGAAGAAGCAGTCACAGAATACTAGATAAAGCTTTTTTGTAGCCCGCCCCTCCTTGCAAAGACACGTCTACTATTTGAAGTTATAATCAAGGTGACCAGAAAGTCCTGCCTGTGGATTCTCCACCCAGCAGGCTTCCTCTGGAGGTGCTGCAATACAATGCATGCTCTCCCTATGAGTTCTGCATTGCACTGGGAGCTATAGAGTTCCATAGGTAAGATGAGAAACAAAATGGTAAATACAAGGTATTGATGAGAAGACAAGGAGGAAGGATCTCTGAGCTAACAGAAGGTGCTAGCTGATTCCTTACAGTGACTAATGTCATTCAATAGCTTGCATTTGAATTAAGTTTTGAATTTGTAAATTTTTACTCAAAAGGGATTCTCCAGATTTTGCAGGCTTTACAGCACGAGTCTATTCTGCCTCACTGGGTTCATCAAGCACTTTCCAAACCAATACAGCACAATTTGTGAGGAATTCTCATACCAGTTCCCGGGGAAAGAGATTTAAAAAAAAAAAAAAACTTAATTCTATATAATTACTTTTTTGCACCTGTATCAAATTGGTTAGAGCCAAGATTCACGTCTAACCCACTTTTGTGTCTGAGTGGTGCCAGGTGTTCAGTCCGAATTTCATAAAAATTCTATCGATGAGTTCCTTACGTGGATGACTAATTTAATCCCCACACATGACTGGATCTAGAGGATAAAGCAAGGAACTCGGCACTATCACTGCCTATGCCCTTCTATTTTCAGTAGTGTTTCCCAGAGGGAAGAAGATTCGAGCAGCACACTCCAGCCTAAAGATGAATTCCCAGCCCTTCACGCTACCATGCCATAAGACTCAGGAAAGAACCTCTCCATTTGTTTTTCCAACTTCTCTGTCAAAGACTAGGATAGCTTGACTCTGACCCCAGGACACACCGTGGCTTTTAGTCTATTTGTATCTATAATATCAATATTTGTCAGCAGCTAATATTTGGATCTCCCATCTGCTGCTTTTCACAGCTTCGAAGGAAGAAGGACATATTTACTCAGCACCCTTAAACCAAATGGCTTGTTCTTGAAAAAATAAGATTCTGGGCTTGGATGTGTGCTACTAGGCCAGAACATTCTTGCTTTAAGAGTTCCAGATAAATATTTGTCCTGATTTTTAGGGAAACAAACAATAACAACTCAGGGTTAACATCAAAAAATAAAAAATAAAAAAATAAAGGCAAAAATGTGAAAATGGGACTCTGTTTGGCAAAGAGAATTGAGATGCAGGCACCAGAGATGCTACTCAAATGAAATGAAGACTTGAAGACCAATCCAGAAAAGGCCAGGGAACAGAAGAGCCAGAGAAATTATTTATAAGGCAGGATAATAGAATCAGGGCCTACAGGATCATGGAAGAATTAAAGGGTAGAGATACAAGCTTCCAGAACCCAGCTAAATGTGAGGCCCACAAGGAGGAGGCAGGGTATGGGGTGGGGCAGAGGGAGACAGAGAAACTGATGGGAAACTGTGAGGAAAGGTCTGAGGGTTGTACGTAGCCAAGGGGTGGGCACACAACTCTATTTGCTGTGTGATGTTTTCTGAAACTCCTTCAAGAGCTCATTTACAATTTTAATTTAGAATGTCTTTAAATAGCTCCAAGACAGAATCATTAACTGGAAGTTATTATAAAATAAAAACAAAAAAACACTGCTAAGGAGTGGGAGTTCTCATACCATAATCAGAAAGGCCCGCACTACGTTTGTTTCCAAGTCCTGTCCCCACAGCCTGGGAGGATTTTAATGACAGTGTTTCCATAAAAGCCGGACTGAAGGCAGTCTCCACCCAGACCAAAGTGCGCAGGGAAATCACAACACTGCTTCCAAATCTAAGCCTTTCTTTAAAGTGCAAAATTATATGCTCTGGTGAGGGTTTGTATAAATCTTAGAGTAAAGGAACAAGCTTAAAGCAGAGCATGAGAAAATTTGAAAAGAAGGCGAAGGGTGGTCTGAAAATCATCAGAATCAAAATGGAGTCACTTTTGTCAGGCTGTTACTAGTGTTCAAGGCCAGGGCTGGATGTTTCCAGTTTCTCAGTGTCTTATTCAAGAACAAAATTATGTGTACACAAATTGCAACAAAACAAGAACAGTTTACTCAAACCAAAGCGTAGGACGGATCAGAAAGAAATACTCGGTTAAGAGCAACAGTGAGTGTGTGAGTCAGGCTACTCAAGGGCCTCCGTTATTGTTTGGAGCTTGCTTTTATAGAGTTCAAGAAAGGGAGGCATTTAAACACTAAGGGGCATCAGTTTGGTTGACAGGCTTGGACTATACAAGCCTTTGCTCTCTGTATATGCCCCTTATTGAGATGAATCTGATTTTAATCATATGCCTGCCTAATTATTCATGGGATCGAGATGATAAAATAGGGGACTTCCTTTAAAGTTTGTTCAGAGGACAGTTTATCTTAATGCACATGTATTTGAAACCCAACTAGGCCAGACCAGCCCTCGTACCCTCATACATGTATATATTTTACAAATGCCTTTGAAAAGAAATCGTCTACATTTGGTGACTGCTAAGGAGAGAAGAAATCTATTTAACTGTTTACAGAGGAGTGTGTATGCAGTTCCACACAGGTGGGGGTCATAGATTGTCTATGGTGCAAGCCAAGTGGAGTCCCAGATTACTAAACTATTCCCTATGCTGCTTGTATCAGTGCACTGACAACATCAACAAATAATCCTGAGATTTTGAAGGAGAGATTCTCAGGATATATGTTCAAAAACCAAAGTTGTCATAAATGTTTCTGCCAGAAATACAATCTTGTATAAAGACCCTTACAAACCTACACAGAAAATACCTCAAAGACTCCTGTGCTACCACTGACTATCTGTCCTTGGACCTATGCCATCCGTGTGATTAATGTGTGCTGTCTGAGTTACTGTTACCAAGTCGCTTATGTAAAGTCTTCATTTTGCTTTTTTTTTTTTTTTTTTTTTTTTTTTTTTT
>JADRCD010195210.1:0-16832 GCA_019843815.1 Montemys delectorum | reverse complement strand
TTTTTTTTTTTTTTTTTTTTTTTTTTTTTTGGTGTTAGTGATTTTTTTTTATTCAAGGATAAAACAAATACAACATGATTCTTTTATATTGCATGGAACACCATATATTCTAATTTAAAAGTGCGTGTGTGTGCGTGTGTGTGTGTGTGTGTGTGTGTGTGCGCGCGCGTGCGTGATCAGAGACAGTGAACATTGGGGAATTTTTCGGAGTCAAAGATTACAAAATTTTTAAAAAATGGTATTTAAAAATAGAAATAAAGGAAATATACACAGGATAGGGAGAGACACTCCATGCCAAATTGACTCCATGGATCATCATTGAAAGCAAGGTTATAAGGTGCTTATCTCTCACAATGGTCCTGCGAGACCCAGGTTCTACTTCAGCATGATCTCTTCTTAACCGAGTTCACCTTGCAAATCTTAGTTCCAGGTAAGATTGTGTCACATTTATAGAAACAAATGTTAGGGCTTCATGTACTGCTTTGTTCAACCCACAATGTATGGCACTCCCCACAAAGTATAGTACCCCACAATGTACAGTACATACAATGTACAGCACAGCAACGGGACTTAGCACCCCCACAGTGTACAGCACCCCCACAATGTACAGCACCCCACAGTGTAGAGAAACCACAATGTACAGCATACATATATACAGCACACCCACAATGTACAATGCCCCACAATGTACAGCACCCACACAGTGGATAACACCACACAATGTACAGCACCCCTATAATATACAGCACCTCACAATGTATTTTGCCTTTTAAATCCTCCTGCCTGCCTCAGCCTCTCTGCCCATGACTACGGCTTTCGTGGCCTACACAGGACTCACTGTAATGATCGATGCTTATTCCCAAATGGAGATCATGATTTTTTTTTTTAAGTCTGTCTGCTTGGTATTTAGCTTGACAGGTGGAGACCAGACAAACCAGAGTTTAACTGTATATCCTCAAAAATCTACCAGGTCTTGGAAGCATATATGCTCTGCTCTGGACCCAGTGATTCCTGAGACATGGAGAGTGACTGTAAACAAACTACAGGAGATATATCACACTCTGATAAGTGAGCAGAGACTCACTGCTCTGGGTTACCATGCACTTGAGAGGTGCAAAGCCCCATAACCTTCAGTGGTCAGTGAATGGTCTAAGCCCTAGAGTCCATTGACATTGAAGCTGGCCAATGGCTCTGGGTAGTTTAGGGGATAATGAATGTTAGATTTTACAAAAGAGCCTTCTTTTTGTTTGAAACCCATGTATCATTTTGTGTTTGGGATGATTCTTGGGAGGTGATTACAATCAGATGAGGAGGCGTAAACAAGCCACCTTATGGGAAACATCTCACCCCCAAATCAGCAAAGTCCCTATTTAAATAGAAAACACCTGAAGTAAAATGATATTGATGACCTTAGCTCTTTATGCTGTGAAATTATCTAGAAGCTCCTTACTATTGGCCTAGGCAATGTATTGGAATGAGGGAATGCTGCATCTCCCATAAAGCCGCTTGCAGCAGCTGCATCTTTAGTGAGGTTGACCAGAGAGGAAGACTAGATATCGTCTCCATCAAAAGGACTCTCCACAAATGTAGCACAACTGTACTCGTTTAATTTAATTTAACCAGTGGTGCTATTTATACCCTGATCTCTTTCAAACAGGATTTAAGAATTTAGCGATCTTGAAGGTCTAAAGCTATAGGTACTCATGAAAGTCTCAGATTAATATCTAGAACATATAACGTGTCCAGATAATTTTCAATTATCAACACATTAATCTAAGCTTGAAAGGGGGCTTTTAAAATACACTGAAATATCAACTAACTTTAAATCTATATCCTCAAAAAGGAATTTTGTCCTTGAAGGGCTGTACAATCAACCCACTGTTCTTTAAAAGAGAAAGAAAAGTAACTTGCTGCTGTTGCTCTGGCCATTTTATCTATCACCTTACCATTCTACTACTTAGGATTATATGGACGAAAGTGTGTGTGTGTGTGTGTGTGTGTGTGTGTGTGTGTGAATGTGTGTCTCTGAGTGTGTGCTTCTGTGTGTCTCTCTGTTTGTATCTGAGTGTATGAGTATGTGTGTGTATCTGCGTTTATATGTGAGCATTATGTGTGTGTCTCTGTGTGTGTTTATGTGTCTGTCTATATGTGTCTGTGTGCATCTATGTGCATGAGTATGTGTGCATGTCTGTGTGTGTATGTATCTGTGTGTGATTGTGTGTGAGTATGTGTGTGTCAGTATGAGTTTGTGTGTGTGTGTGTCTTCTGTATATGTGTGTATGTCTTCTGGGTGTGTCACTCTGTGTGCACGCACATGAGTGTGTTTCTGTGTGTGTGTGTGTGTGTGTGTTTGAACCTTATACTTAATACAACAATGACTTGGAAAAAATATTCACCTTACTTAAACCTAGAAAAGAAATGGGCAAATCCATTATTCAGTGAGGATGAGGCTTTTTTATCAGTGTGTTTCAAAACTAAGAATTTCAAATCAAAGCATCTTTGTAGATTCCTCATACTCCATTCCTGTAACAGTAAACTGGCTTAGCTGAGAATATTAATAAAATTTTATCCTACAAAACTCATGACCCAAAATTTATCCTGTCGGGGCTGGTGAGATGGCTCAGCGGTTAAGAGCACTGACTGTTCTTCCAAAGGTCCTGAGTTCAAATCCCAGCAACCACATGGTGGCTCACAACCATTTGTAATGAGATCTGATGCCCTCTTCTGGTGCGTCTGAAGACAGCTACAGTATACTTACATACAACAATTAAAAAAAAAAAAATTATCCTGTCTACAAGAAATGCAGAGATAGGGAGGGCATGGAGCAGAGATTGAGGGAAAGGCCAACCAATAACCAGCCCACCTTGAGACCCATCCCATGGGCAAGCACCAATCCCTGACACTAGTAATGATACTGTCTTATGATGGCAGACAGGAGCCTAGCATGGCTGTCCTCTGAGAGGCTCCACCCAGCAGCTGACTCAGACAGATACATACACCCATAGCCAAACAGTGGATGGAGCTTGGGGACTCATGGAAGAATAGGAGGAAGGATTGAGGCCCCTAAGGGGATAGTAACACCACAGGAAGACCAACAGAGTCAACTAACCTGGACCCTTGGGACTCTCAGAGTCTGAACCACCAACCAAAAAATATACATGGGCTGGACCTAGGCTGCCCCACACTTATATAACAGATGTGCAGCATGGTCCTCATGTCAGTCCTGAACAAATGGAGTGGAGGCTATCCCAAAAGCTGTTGTTGGTACAAGGGATATGTTTTTCTATCTGGGTTGACTTATCTGGCCTCATAGAGACTTGATGTGCCAGGGTGGGAGGATACCCCAGCCACTTTCCCCCACCCCAACTCAGAGAAGAAGGGGAGGGAGAGGGGGGTAGTATTGTGAGAGAGGATGACTGGCAGTGAGTGGAATGTAATGTGAATAAGTTAAAAAATAATAGTAATAACAACAAAAATAAAATAAAATAAAATTTTATGAGAAGGAAAAGATAATCTTTAAAACAACGAACCTCAAAAATCTCGTTGCTTTTTTAGATTAAAGGATGATGACAAAGAGATATATTTCTACTAATTTATTCCAGAATTCTGTAAACATGGTGAGAATACAAATATGCATACAGTTTTCTATTATTATGGGTTGAAGTCCCAAATCTGAAACTAAAAATTAATATCCATTTTCTCTGCCACCAACTTACCATTGGAAGAATTCCCTATGTATAGCTCCCCTGAAAAGATGAGTGACTAGCTGTCATCTTAAAAGTATATACCTAGTTTATAAATATATTACTTTCCACAGGGTTTAATATCATCCTATATCATTTAAGGTCTAGATTTTACAGTAGTTGGGAGCAATAAAACAAATTAGTGTAGGCTCCTGGTTGAGAAAAGTCACCAATGGACTTTAGTGGCAGGCCCTGCATGCTCAATACCAACCTGCCAAGGCAAAATGTCTATTGGTGCAGAAGTGGATTGACTATTCTGGGGATAACCCGTCCCTCTCTGGTTGGATTTGCTCCACAGGAAGGAACACGTGTCTGGTATTGTAAACCTGGCCAAACCCCATAGCTAAGAAAGCCCATGAACCTTAGAGAAATCTAGTACTGTTTCCAAATAGACCCGTCAAACTGCCTTCCAAATATTTAATGTTTGTAGCTACAAATTTGTGTGCTTCTTTCAGCCTTGGTCAGAGAAATTTCTGTCAGCAATGGGTGGTCATCAATGCAGATTCATAACTGGTCAAAATGCTGAGACTACCTAACTGTTAGATTCTCGGCCTTAATGGGACCATTGTCTGAGCCACCTCCCTCTCAGGGAACACTGAGAAAGAGTTGGGAATGGGAAGAATGCACAGGCTGAGGGAATGAGAAGAAGTGCGAAACTCAGTATTCTGGACACGATATGGCTTTTGCACACCCGAATTCAAGCCACTATGATTATCTGCACAAGACCTGTACAATTTCAAGCCAGTCAGCATTCCAGTACGGATGGGAGAGGGGGTCATGAGACTACGGCTCTGGCTGAGGAGCTATTGACAGCTGGTAGCTGTTTGGGAGAAGAGAGTCATTTTTACAGGGGTATGGCCGCTGGGAGATTTCCCATGCTCCGGCAGATACATTACACCCATGTGCACTCTAATTGGAGATAGAGAAATGAGCTTTATGAAATCAAGACCCACGTTGGAAACCATAAGAAAGTATGCAGGAGAGTTTCCTTGAAGAAAAGGCATTCTCTTTCTTAACTCTGCCAGAAGAATTATTTCCGGAAGTAGAGTTACATCTAAATCTCAATTACTTGCATTTTAGCTCATATCTCATCTTCTCTCCTGACCTGACTGAATCAGGAGTAGACAGCTGGCTCCTTCTTAATTCCTTTGGAATAGTCACCTGAGCGAGAGCTCTGGCTGCAACATTCCAAATGCTCAGCAGAGACTGAGGCTGATCCATGGGAACAGGGATGTTGAAAGGAAAGTGGGGGTTGGGGGGTGCACAGGAAGAGGAGAAGGCGCAGGAAGATGATGACATAAACACAGGAATACAAACAAGGAGGCAATCAGAAATCAGAGCAGACATAATTTGACTAAGCAGCTTCTGGTAGCTTCCAATTCCTTCTTCTGGCTGGTCCTGTTGCCTTAGATGGATTTCATCTCAATCGCACTTCATTTCTGTCAATGTATACTGCGAATAACTGAGCTAAGTTGGAAACAGATTAGACTCGGAGCTTGAAATATATAAGATTTTATTCTCCTGCATCAAAGAGTTTCAGAGGGACCACCACCGCTGCGGGGCTGCGCCCTGAGGTGGAGGAATAAAGAGGGTGGGAAAACTGTGTCCTGCCAGAGCTTTGGAGATCAGCGCAGAACCCTACAGAACCTCCATGGACCAGCATCAGGGGACTCTGCTCTGGGTTGTAGGGAACTGGCTGTCTCTGCTCCAGCCCTCATGTACCAAAGACCGCTGGATAGCGTGGAAGAGCCGGAGTTTGGGAGCACTGGCGCTGGGCGGATGTAGGAGGCTGCCTGCGCACTCCACTCTGCCGGGTGGGCATCTGGCTCCGGTGAGCCACTATCCCAGTCCACAGGGGTGGAAGGGGACAGCTGCAGGGGTCCCTGGGCCTCACAGAGGCCAAGGACGACATGTTCTAGCTCCTGGGCATCACAGGCGCTGCTGGACACCGAGGAAGAGTTGAGAACGAGGCGGGGGTGGGGGGGTTGCGACGGGACTGGGAAGCTCAGTCAGCCCTGGGAGGCAGGGAGGAAGGGGGCGGAGAGGGGGCAGTTGTTCCTGCTTGAGCGTGGAGCCTGTCCAGTCTCCTGGCTGCAAATGCTGTGCCAACACAAGTCTGGATAAAGGAGGCAATCTATGGTCTTAAAGTGTTTTATTGTAGAAAAGAGAGAGAGAAAAGGGTAGAGAAGTAGAGGTTGACTGTGGATGGCCACATGGAGAGAGGGGGAAGGAAGAGTAAAGACAAGAGTAAGAAGTTGAGAGAGAAGAGAGAAAAAGAGAGGAGAGCGGGAAGGGGGCAAATATGGAGGGCTGGACTACCTGTCTGTTCTCAGGTAACTGTAGAGCAGGCATACATACCTAGCTGTGGTCAGTTCACTGCGGGTAGAGTCTATCCAGAATACTGGGAGCTTGGAGCATTGTCTACGTGGTAGCACAGGATAATGGAGTGAGGGCTAGTGGGGTCAGCCATCTATGTCTGGGGTCAGCCATCTATGTATGGCTTTACTGTTCTGTCCCTTGTAGAATTCTCTACTGGGTCTCTGGAAGTAAGCCTCGCTCAACCAAAAACACAGACTGCTTTTCATGGTCCAACGGAGTGGTAGAGAGTAAGAGTCACTCATTTGGAGCCACCCAGGATGGCTTTTGCTTAGATCGTATGTGACCTCTGTCAGCAAAGCCATTTCAACTGTCAAGGAGACTCCTTACACACAAGGACTTAAAGCATCAGAGGAAAAGAGCAACCAGAAGCTCCCTCCCTCTTGTTTTCTACTTCTATTACTTCTGCCTACCTCTCTGGGTAACTGGGCATGCACATGGCTCTACCAACCTGCAAAGGAGTCATGGCTATGCAATCTTCCAGCCCTGCCATGTTCAATGTTCTGTGACTGAGGAGGATAGGAAAAATGGTCACCGTCACTGCAATGTAGCAAACTCTATATGTGCTAGTCTTGAGTTCCAAATGGGCTGAACTGAGACCGTGTGTATCTTAATAAAGGCTGTTTCTAACCATGATGCTGAAGACATTTGCAAAGGCAGCAAACTGAAGGTGGGCGAAAATGTCCAAAAGATTTGGAGCTTGTTCCTGTTCTAGGAACTCCCTCTGCCTCCTTTCCCTCTATTTCTTGGATACCACAAGGTTGACAACTTTGCTCTTCCATGCCCTTTTGTGGTGATATTCTCATCTGGGTCTCATGATACCCCAGAAACAAAGGAGCCTACTAACTAGTCTAAAACCTCTGAACCTGTGAATAGGAGTAAACCTTTCTTCTTTTTAACTTGTTTCTCTCAGGTATTCTATCACCATAACAACAACAACACACAGACGAAACAGCAAAACTAGTATGCTTTTTTTTTTTTCAGCTATGCACATAGACCTATATGCACATGATGCAGAATCCGTGCACTGAATTTGTATAACTCAAAGCCCAGAATATGTGGCACCAAAAGATTGGTTATTAGTTCCATCATACCAGATAAGTGGTGTTAGTACAAAGGGTAAAGAAACTGAAAAAAAGGAACTCTCTGCTTGGGTAGTGCGTGGGTGAGAGGAGAGAAAATCAGCTGTCAGAATTCCCCAACCGCAATCAAATTCTGCAAGGTGGAAATGGCATATCCACGTCAGGGTTATGGCAAGGGGAGGTTTATGGATGATGCATTTGGCAAGCCAAGGCTCCAGCTGTCAGAATAGATTTGCTTGTTCATCATCCTGTCCAGTGGCCCCTGACACTGATTCTGCAGGAGGCATCTTACACAACTACCTCTTAGGAACCAGTGTTTCTTTTCTAGGAGTTGTCCAGCTTTAGCAACCCTCTTGGGTGTGCTTTGGGCTTAAGGGTCTGGAAGCTACCTTCAGCATCGTCATTGTTGCTAGCTAGCTAAATTAGGACAGACTCAGGGTTCCTTTGGCTGCATAGTTCTCTCTGAAACTAATCAAATGTGCCATTGGCAAGATTCCGAGAGGTCTTCACCATCAAGTACCTTTGACTCCAAAGGCTTTGTCCCACCCTTCAACCTCTGTCTACCATCTGTTCCTAAGTCCTGGGGGGAAAGGGTACTTACCCTAAGACCAATTTGGGTCTCAAACTAGAAGGCAGAAACTTGACTCCTAATATACATTGCATACTCTAGGAACAATGCAGCCAACTGAGCAGAACCATTATTTTTTGCCTCTGACAGATTGGGTAGTTCTCATCCGAAGCCATCTTTTGCTTAGAAGGCAGGAAACACACTCTAGCAGCTGGAATTTTGCCAGTTATCGATGACCCACCACCTTGGTGTGGATCAAATTCTCCTTGGGATAATATAGTCTAAGCTGCTATAGACTAGCATATAGAAGCAATTGGGTTTAACCCAACCAGATGTAATAATACTGGAGTTTACTACCCTTTAACCTCAACCAAGAGAGTACATCAACCACACTCCAGGGCAGGCTTGGTACTCAGGGATAGATGAGACTCAAATTGGACTCCTCATTTCTTAGTGGCTTTCCTCTTTCATGTTTTTTTAAAGAGAAAGAACATGAAGTTGGGTGGGAAGGGTTGGAGAAAATCTGAGGAAAAATTGGGGAACAGGAATAAGTTAAAAAATATACTGTATGACATTCTCAAAGTATAAATAAGTAAATAAATAACCCAAACCGATATTAGACTTCAAAGATATACATTGCATACTCTAAGAACAATGCAGCCAAATGAGCAGAACCATTATTTTTTGTCTCTGACGAATTGGGTAGTTCTGATCCGAAGCCATCTTTTGCTTAGAAGGCAGGCAGCACACTCTAGCAGCTGGAATTTTGCCAGTTATCAATCCTATAACACAATGTCTACTTTCAAGAAAAGTGGGAATTAAGAAGCTCTGTTTGCAATTCTGTCCAGTGAGCTTCATTTTCTTCTGAAGGTGTACACCTCACTTATGGCTTCATTGATTTTTACAACTGCCACCAACCCTTAGTGTGTTCAGTCATCCAAAAAGAGAATGCAGAATTTTTCTCCTTTACCAGTTAGATTGTCACAGAGTGCTCAATGAATTTGTATTATGGAGACTGAAAATGGAGTCTTAGTACCCTGAGAGTGAGGTGCCCACTTTCTCACGAGTAGAAGGAGGCCATGCCAACTCCAGATCTCAGCAAGTTCATTCTGCTCATTCAATGATTAGGTGTCAATTGGCCTGTCTGCCTCGGTGGCCCAAATCCCTGCTCTCCTATGTATTTGCCCAGTGCCACATGTGTCTATTGAGCACTTGAACCTGACTTGTCTAAATTGAGAGAGGGGTGACGTGTACATCACACCTTAAATATTTACATAAAATGCAAAATGACTATTTGACTTACACTATAATTCATAAATATATAAGATCAGACTTTATGATTTACATTTTGCCTAAACCCTAAAAACCCTAGAGGTTTTTGAGAACGCTCAATGAAACATGATGGTTTATTATTCACGATGTAGAAATACAAGAAAAAGCCTTATAACCTGGCTTTTAAGACATTCTTTATTAAATATAAATAACCAACATTTTTCTTACTGCCAAAGGATTATTCCAACATTATGCTTTTTTAAAGATTTATTTATTTATTTTATGCACATGAATACACTGTTGCTGTCTTCAGACACACCAGTAGAGGGCATTAGATCCCATTACAGATGGTTGTGAGCTATTAAGTGGTTTCTGGGAATTGAACTCAGGACCTCTGAAAGAGCAGTCACTGCTCTTACCCACTGAGCCATCTCTCCAGCCCCCATCATGCTTTTCCTAACTGTCTTACAACCATCACTCCACTGAAGCAGAGACTTTAAGAAGCAAGTACTATACTTCCAAACTCCTCTGCTTGGCAGAAATACCCTTCAGTGAATGTCTTGGTAAAGAATAAATGTTTTGTAAAGGGATACCAATACCATATCAGAAAGAAATGAGGCTTAAAAAGAAGTAAATGGGAAATGTTCATTTTTAGATGAAAAGTTCCAAGATCCTGCCATTCAGTCTGAGATGTGTAATTCTTTAGGATTTTGGGACGTGTTGACCAAGTGCATATACGTGGTCCTAGCACTTAGCTTAGTTGTAAAACTAGACAATCAACAATGTTGCCTTCAGCCCTCTGAATCATGATAGTAAAGCTAAAGACTTCACATTGCAAATCTCCTACCTGGAAATGAAGTCTCCAGACACTGCTCACACTTGGTTCCCATCTTTGACGTCTAACTATCCACTAGATCATGTCAGCTTCTTATTCGTGGTTATCAGATATCGGAACATAGCTCAAGAGCCAGGGTAGAATCGCTTGGGTGTTTGGCTTTCTGGACACAGAAGCTGCTAAAATGATAAAAGTGAATTCTTCATTCAGATTTGGGATTAGCTCTAGAGAACCCTCCCGAGATAAGTAGCATCTTCCACGCCCTCTACAGTTTCAGTGGCTTCCATTGTGTGTGATAATACCCTTCACTCTCTTTCTTCATTTTCTCCCTACTCAATCATCCAAGAACACAAATATGTAATTTTGAAATTTTAAAACATCTCTTGAGGGGAGGGCCTGGGATTAGAATGATTTCATAGTCTTTATTCATAAGGACAGAGGTAGGTGGCTGTTGCTGTTGAATGAATATCAAGAAATGGCAGCTATAATATTAGATGCAGTCCAGTTCTACATCTTAACCTTATTGAATCTTTGGTCTTGAAAAGTTGCCAAGTCATTTTGGGTTTCCGCTTGCTGGAGCCATAGTTGTGTTTTAGTGAGCAGCTAGAAGAATAAAGAGTAAACCAAAAATTATTTCCTTCTACTCAGACTGCTAGTAGGAACAGTTTGCTTAAACATCAAGTATATTTTTTACCAGGCTTAAGATGAAATACTGGCTGCATGCAATGTTCAGAGTTTTCTTATTCCTTATAGCCAAAGTCATTGAAAGTGGGATGTTAACTGCACTAAAACCACCTTCCCTTCTAGATAAAGCACCAACAGAAATGTAGAGCCAAGAAAAGGTCAAGTTTCATTTTAGTCATTGTCTAGAGGAAAAAAATCGCTATTAGTGGTCAAAAGACACAGTGAGTTGTTCTAAAATTTTAGCTGACACCACATCTCCTCCAGAGTATGTTACACGGTGGCCTGGGCCTGGTGCTGGGTCTCTGATTCAGCAAGACTGTGGTGGGGCTCAAGAATTCACATCTCTAATAAATGTACAGGTGACACGGATACTATGGGTCTGAGAAACCTCACTTTGAGAGCTTCGCCCTTTGGATATCACCGGAGAAAGACCATGACGGCTTTCCTTGATCAGTTCGATGTCCACAGCCAAAATGCTTTTAGGGGAGAAATGTCCAATTTGCAATCAAAGTCTGGATCAGATCCCTGACCTACCTGTCTATCTCCTGGCTTGCCCTGCTCTGGGGAAGCTGCTCTGAGAGATTCTGTTTCAGTCAATTATAAGTAAGTGCAATGTATTCATGACTGTCTTAGAGGAAATGGCCTTGAAATCAGACTCTCCCTGGCCAACTTCATTAAAGAGAACAGAGAACTTTTATGTGATTTTTTTTCCTAGCTAGTGTACTGATAGAAACCTTAGCTTTTCTTCTCACCCAGTGTTCGTATCTAAGAAGCAAGCTCACAAACTCCGTATGGATTCAGGTAGTGAGGCTAATTAGGTTGCATCGCAGAGCTGAGGTGAAGCTAAACTGGATGATTTGTGCATCACAAGAAGATAAGCTATACTTCCTGAAGGCCTATTGTCTCAAGCATATCATAATAGAAGGATGCATCTCACACACAGCCCTGCATAGGTCCGTTCTTTAATATAGAAGTAATGAATACATGGATGAAAAATACTTGCATGTCAGCGTCTGGTATGGTTTGTCACATGAGCCAAATAAACTTGCTGAGGTAAGGTTTATACCATAGCTAGCCAAACCTCAACTTCTGTGTTTTGCACAGCTGTCAACACTTTGTGAGGGAAGCAGCAGTTGTGGCAACTGCTCAGGCTACAGAAACATTTCCAGTGGCCGCATCGAACACACATAGCGAGGTTCAGTCCCCTTGGTAACAGAGTAGGCAAGACCAATCAGAACAAAGCGTTTGCCTGAGACAGTGATGGGGGCAAGAGGTGGTCAGGTGACTTAGGCAGAGCCAATAAGTCTCCTTTGTGATATTTAAACCAGTGATTGCAGGAGATACCATTTCCCTTCCCTTGTCCTTACTTTATGCTCTGAGTGTTAACACAGTCGGGTACCAACTAGGTAGCAAGTCGGTAACTGATATATTGATATGAAAGAGAAGAATTGAGGAAATGGGTGAAGATGGCGAAAAATGATAAGTGAGATTAGAGACAAACCCCTCTCTCTATTTCATGAATCTAGACCTAAGCTTTCAGACACCCTCGTCATTTAATCTGAGCCTATAACAGAATCATGGTCTGAATCATATGGACAAAACTGAGTACCGTGTTAGGTCTCACCCGCTAGAAACCCTTTGCACTTGAGCTTCCATACCTTTTTTTTTTTTTTTAATGCTTTCTGCACTTGCTGTCAACACACATGAGAGTCTTTAAAGCTATTAATTGAAGACCACAGATTGCCCCACCCCAATGGAAGAAGCCTACACTTCCATTTCAAGGGAACCTGTTAACTGATCCAGAATACTCACCTTGCACTTCCCATCAGCTAAAGGCAAACGTCTAACATGTGCAGTCATGAAGTGTTTTAAATTCCATGTGTTGCACCAGTCAGAATTGTCCTAACTAGTAAAGAAATTATTCAGCGTGCAGACGCCACTGAAAGCACGGTGCTCTAAGCTCCCCTTTAAGAACTGGCGTCAGAGGAAAGCAGAAGTGGCTTGAAGACTGATCCCTGCAGCACTATGACATTTAAAATTGAGGAATGAGAAGAGAAACTAGCAAAGGAGTCCAAGAAGAAACATCCATGTGTGTAAAGGAGAAATGAAGGGACCTTCAATGTCGAAACAACAAAAATAGAAGTCCTAAATATCTAGTGTGTTCTATACAGTGCTGCAGGTCCTTTCACTCTCTGTTGCAGCTTTCAATTCTGAGATGTTTCTGCGTTCTACCTACAAGTATCCTGTTCTCTTAAAATTATGTGAGTTAGATGGTTAATGTGGACCAAGAGCCCTTGATTGGGGTAGGATTCCTCTCAAATGGTCTCCAGTGACTCCTGCCCACTAGCCTGCATGTCCTTGATAATCTTCCCCCCTTCCCCTTGGGTGTGCTGAAATTACTGGCATATTTCTAATACACTGTGGCAGAAGTGATGCAATATCTCTGAAGTTGGATTATGAAAGTATCTCAGCTCCCACTGTGAGTACAACTTTCACATTCTCTATTGGGTGATTCATTCTGGATTAAGTCATGGCTATGATACAAGCGAGCTTTGCGTAGAGGCTAATGTGATACTGGACCTAGATTTGTCAAGAACATATAAGTAATCTTAAATGGACCTATCATCACCCAGGCTGGTCCTTCGGAAGAGACCTCATCCTCAACCCACAACTTGATAAAAGACTTTAAACTAAAATGAGTATGTTATATGTAGTTTCTTCATATGTAGAAAGAGTGATACAATTTTAGTTTTAGCCTCAAATTTAGTAAGTAATTTGTTATTCAAGAGTAGGTAAGTAATGCTTTATCTAATACGCTTTACGTGGGCAGAGATAAACATTTCTGTTGATTATACCTGAGGAATAAATACCATGGGAATGCTCACTTGTTTGTTCTAGCTACTCGATCAATATTTTTAAACATTTATTTTAATCTGTATTGTTCTAGACATTGGAAATACCAAGGAAAATGATACAAATTAGTTGTGAGTAAAAAAAAAAAAAAAAGAATTTTAAATAAGTATACATCCTATAGGGAAAATAAAGACAATTGTGTGGCAGAAAATTGGGCTTGTCTTTTGGATGGTCACTGAAAGAAAGGGGAACCTGTGAAAACATCTGAGGACAGAGGGCTCAAGAAAAGGGCACAGTACAAGTTGGGAAAAAACTACCATGTTTGAAAAACTGGGACAAAATGTCTCTGCCGTGTAGGGATCAAAAGGAGGCACGACTGTAGAAAAAGTTGGTGACGGTAGAGCTTGTTAAAGCAAGGCAAGACACTTCTGTTTTCATTCTAAGACAACTGACATTCAAGTGATGACCGTTAACATCGAAAAAATGTGGGGTACAGATGGGTTCTCCAAGAGCAATCAGATCCATCTGAAAGAGTAGCTGGGATGCTGGGATGTCTTTCTGAATAGATTGTCCAGGAGTGATCTAGGAAAGAAACTCTCCTCGATCAACTGAAATCCAGAAATATGAAGAGCTAAGGAAAGAGTTATTTTTTTTGGGGGGGGGAAGTCCATAAAAAGGCCCAGAGGCATATGTGAGTTTAAATAGTTTGGGAGATTGAAGGGCAGAGGTATGTGCCCAGCATAGTGAATAAGACAGAGGCGAAGCTGAAAGATCTCTACAGACCACACTTAGAAACTTCAATTTTATTTGAAGAGTGTCTGGAATGATTGAAGGATTAGGGCAGAGATCTTAGTTCTCTCAGGATTAAAATCTGCAGAATAACATCAAATGGATCATAATGCATTAACCATCTCCTAAGCTATGTGTGGGGAGAACAACGGGGAAAAGACCTCTGGTACTGAATGAAAACATAAGCCAAGAAGAAAAGTAAACAGGCACAAAACTCCTCCTTTATGGGAGCCAGGAGTCCAGGAAGGCTTGAGAAGAAAAGACTTTTAATCTGCATACCAAAGGACGCAAGGAGCAAAAGGCGAGAGCAAAAGAAGATCCATATTGCAAGCAAAAGTGGTTATGAAAACATGGATATTTGGTAGGGCTGGCAATGATCAGGAAGTGGGGCTCTATCTGTCTGCATAATGGCGTCCATGGGGAGCTGGGTAAGAAACGAAAGACAAAGCTCCAGAGACAGGTTAAGAATTTCAAATGTGTAGGTTCGAAAGGGCCCTATACGGTTTAATGTGTACAGCTGTCTGTCATTTTCCAATCATAAACTTTTACTAAGAACCTTCTATGTTCTGCATATGATCAAATTTGTGATAAATCTAAGTCACATTTTGTTGTTATTTGAGACAAGGTCTTTCTCTGTAGCTTTGGCAGTCCTGGAAATCACTAGATAGATCAGGCTGGGTTTGAATTTATAGAGATCCATCTGCCTCTGCCTCCTGAGCGCTGGGATTAAAGGTGTGCCTTACAGTGCTCTGAGCAAGATAACATGTGACCCACAGGCAGCATGTGGTAAACCAGAATCAAGCCAGTAATCATCTTTGAAATTGGTTTTAAGAGGTTACACGTGGAACATCATGACTGGCAAGAGCACTGGTATACTATATAATGGGAGTCAGGAAAAACTGAAGGGAGGTTGAATCTGATGGAAGAGACCATGGTTTGTACTAAATTCTGAGATAATAAAAATGAAGATACTGAGGAAAACAGTAACAGAGAGGGTTGTGGGAGACCAATTTGGTATCGTGTAGATCAAGGGGGAGAGGATGGAGGAAGAGACACACATAAGGACAGACTTTTAACTGAATGAAGGCAGGAAAGGGGAAGGGAAAAAAAAAAGAGTTGAAAGAAATTCCTTCCAGAGGAACCAAAAGGACTTAGCGACTAATTCAATACAAACCGAGGGAACAGAGACTAACGAAGACCGTAAGTAAAGAGATGAGGCCTACCATGAAGAGAGATAGGAAAACCTGGAAAGGGTCTGAGGGAAATGATGACAAGAAAGGGAAGATGAGTATCAGCCGTGTACGTAAGACCAAGATGAGAATCAGCTGCATACGTAAGACAAAGATAGTGCTGTTGAAAGGGAGTGGGGCTGAAGATGGGGTGGGGTTTTGGCCAAAAATAGTGATCTGGGATTCAAATGAATAGAGGAGATTGAAAGGCAGACAGGAAGGGAAACATTGCAGACATCCGACAATTCCTGACATCTATCCATTGCCTTCACCTCCCTATCTAAATACTAATTTGGTACAGCTATCTCATACACTTTCCAAAGCCAGGGGGTGGATCCTGACTGTTCTAAGCCAACAAGGATCATTCCCATCTACTACAGCGGCATGCACGGGACCTAAGTCTAGACAACAAGATTTGGGGAGTCAGCTGAGATGCTCTTCAGGAGACAGAATAGGAGGTAGGGGGCCACTTTCTTCAGAAAGTTACCCCTTCTCTTGACTTAATATGAATCCTGTAACTGCCTTGCCAGCACTGGCCTCTGGAGTTGGCCTTCTTCAGGATACAGTACCCTGAAATGAAAACAGGGGCCAAAAACTTAGAAATTACTCAGATTTAGAAATCTGAAGCAAACCCTAAGAAATCTAGAGAGGACTTGGTCAGAAACTAGGAAGATGAAGAAAATCAAGTTAGGCCCTTAATCAAGGTGTTGGCCAAACAAAGGAAGCCAGAAGCTTGGGCCAGGCTTACCACAGGCTGGAGTGCAATACCCAAGCAGAGACAGAAAGACTTGAGCTCAGGAGACAACAACTGAAGATAATAATCCTTTCTCAAAAAGAAGCTCTTGACAAAACTCAGGAGGTGACTTGAGGGTCAGCAAAAAGTGGTTTCTGGGCCATTAAACACATTCTCTACTGGAAAACGTAACATTCGTGTCAGCTGGGCGAGCCAAGAACCAGCCTCAATGTGGCCATTATTCACATTCATCCTGTCAGTGTGAAAATTTGGCTCGAAATGGACTTTGCTACTTGAAATTAAGTGTGATCACACTCAGCAGCCCAGGGAAGCACTTCGATTATGAGAGGCTAAGAGCCAGGGGGAGGTGGGGGAGGGTGAGCAGCTTTGCAAAAGAGAAGGGGCTCTTTCTCTGGGATTTTCCCTCTTCACAGCGCGATTCTCCCTCAGCCCTGCTCTCCAGGACCTTCCTTTCACTTCTGCGGTTCTTTCCCCAACCTTCAGCATCCTCTTCTCACTTCTCTCACAGCTATCTCTCCTCTCGTGACTCCGTGAGCTGGAGGAATTAACTGAAATCTATTCTTTCCCAATAAATGCCCCCCAACACCCCTCGCCCCCGCCGCCCTCCGTCGCCTTGACGCAGCATAACAGCTGCGAATCCCCAGCAA
>JADRCD010195209.1:0-15845 GCA_019843815.1 Montemys delectorum | reverse complement strand
CCCCCCCCACCCTTTTTTCAGATAGCGGTTCCCTAAGACATTCCCTAAGTTCTTGGCTGTTCATTTTGTTTATTTATTTATTTTAGAGATTTTTAAATTTTTTGTATTATGAGTACACCATTGCTCTCTTCAGACACACCAGAAGAGGGCGTCAGACCCATTACAGATGGTTGTCAGCCACCAGGTGGTTGCTGGGAATTGAACTCAGGACCTCTGGAAGAGCAGTCAGTGCTCTTAACCGCTGAACCATGTCTCCAGCCCCTTATTTATTTTTTTAAACTTCACAGTATGATTTAGACTCTTTAATGTTTACTCAATTTTCCACGGATGTGTTACCATTTTTAATAATTGCATCACTATAGAGAGTGCGCATTTGGATATACTGCTGCAGAAGTCATAGCTTCTTCTGTTTGCTATTTTATTATTTCTGTTATTACTGTGAGAATGGAAAACATAGGGTATATTCTCAATATTACTTTTAAAAGAGTAACAAGTGTTCTCATCTTTGATAATGTGAAGTGCTTTATTTTTGTCTTCTAGAAGGCCGAATTTTCCCACTTTTGAAACTATTTTAGCTTTCAAGTTAAAGTTTACTCATCGTGGCGTCAGTGGTCCTCCTTTCCCTCCTGCTGCCCTCAGCTTCCCTTCATTGGCTTTCTCTGTGACACGAAGGAACTTACTAACCTTTGTGTATCTCAGTTTCCCCTTCTGAAATTGACAAATAATACCAGATTTCTCCCTACCTCACAGGGTTGTTGTGAGGATAAATGTGTTTATGGAAAAAGAAATAATATAAAATTTAAGGTATTCTTTTTATGTTGGTACTTTTGAACAGTAATAGCTCTTCCAAGAGTTGCTTTGGAACTTGTTAAATTTGTTAAAGACACATTTTGGAGCTGAGTGTGGTCTCACGTGCCTGTAAGCACAGTGCTAGAGAGGCAGAGCAGATGGGGCTCATGGTTGAAGCCAGTCCTAGCTATGTAGAAATTCCAGCTTAGCTTGGTCTGCATGGCAAGATTCTTGTCTCAAAATATCAAACAAAATAATAACTTTAGGCATTTTGTTTAGAATGTGAGTTAGAACAGACTTACGTATGGAATAGTTTTTAATTCATTGCTTATTTTAAGGTAATACAAAATGAATTTGACCAAAATGCTATAAATTGCTTTTTAAAATCTGTGTCATTGCTTTTTGCAACTTTCTTGAGATCTTAAAAATTGTATTGACTTTGTTATAATCCCTTGTTGAATGTCTTTATGCCTAAATCCTGAATAGAATGGGGAATGCATCAGCAGCCCCCACACCCCCCTCCAGATCAGCCATGGATGCCACCAACACCAGGCCCAATGGACATTGTTCCTCCTTCTGAAGACAGCAACAGTCAGGACAGTGGGGAATTTGCCCCTGACAACAGGCATATATTTAACCAGAACAATCACAACTTTGGTGGACCACCTGATAATTTTGCAGTGGGGCCGGTGAACCAGTTTGACTATCAGGTGAAAGATATTTTGTTACTTTACTATCATAGACGTGCAATAAGCCATTCCTTGGCAATGTCTTGTCAAGAATTCCTAGATGTGTGTCATTCTCAGGATTGTACAGATAAGCACATACAGTGTCAGAAGATTTATCAGTGTTTACTAAAATCATTAGATTTTTTACGTGATTAGAAAATTGGTACCAACAAACATTAGGAAAAATTTGGATAAAGTGGAAAATGTATAAGTGCAAATAGTTATATCATGCCTTGTTTTCCAGTTTCAACATGATATATCTAAATGTTAAAGTATAGAAAATAGACAATAGTTGAATATGTTATATGTCAATAATGGATTATAAGACAAAACACAATGACTATAGATTGTTTTAACTGTTGTACCTTCTATGTAAAGTTACTTTTTTTTTTTTTTTTTTTTAGTGTTTTCCCCATTTTTATACATCATATTAACGGAATTGTTCATGGCGTCCTTTGTGACATTCATTCCTAGGGACATAGAACTCTGTGGAGAATAGTGTCATTGTATGGGGTTTATTTTCTTTAAGACCCTGCTTTGCTAGGGTCTACCCTTAAATTATACTAGATGTCACTGATTGCAGTTGCTGCTTTATGTAATAAGCCAGCATAATTTAAAACCTTTAAAATTGCAGATTTAAACATTATTCACAAGCTGAATTTGATAATATGTTCACCTTGAGATGGTATTCCTCTTATTAACGCATGATTAGATTCATGTGTACTAACTCTTGGAATTCACATGTGACAGTTTTTCTCTGTTATGAAGGGATGTAGTGGCAAGGAGCCCTCTCCGTACCTTTGTTTGGCCTGGTGAAACCTGTGTGAACAAGGCAGAGAACCTGTTGGCAGTTTTCTCCTAGAAGGCCTCTTAAAGTGCAGATTTTTCAAAAGAAAATAGTTAACTCAGTGTCATTTTTGACTTGTAAATAAATAAATCCTGCCCTACTTTAGCACCAACCTGAATTCGCTAGAAATGGGAAATTGAAACTGACAACAACAGCAACAAATTGTTCTGTAGTTTTTAGTTAAATAAAAATGGGCTACGTGTGGTGATGCATCCTGTCACCCCAGCACCTGTGAGCTTCTTAGAGTTTATCTGCCTGCGGCACATAACAAGTTCGGAGCTAGCCTGGGGCACATAAGTTCAGAGCTAGCCTGGGGCACATAACAAGTTCAGAGCTAGCCTGGGGCTCCACAATGAGAGAGAGCCTTTCTTAGAAAGAGAAAGAAAAGGCTTTCTGATATCTTGGTGGTGTTACAACTTAGGAATGAATTTAGAATGAAAAGGTTCATGTACATATATAATAACTTTATATATATGCACCTTCCCATAGTTCTTAAATAATCTATCTGCTCGTCTATAGAATCCTGTTTATATTTGTATAGACAGAAAATCTTTAACTTTCTTAAGAAAAGCAAGCCTGGGTTCTTGGGGTTACAGAAGTACTGTTGAGTGTTAGAAGAACCATGGAATTCTTGGATTTGTTACACACATGGATTTCTACTGTCCCAGTTCATAACATGTGTGTGTCCCAGAAGGTATATTTACTAAATTGAGGAAAATTAAAATGCAATACTCTTTCAGCATGGGGCTGCTTTTGGTCCACCACAAGGTGGATTTCATCCTCCTTATTGGCAACCAGGACCTCCAGGACCTCCAGCACCTACACAGAATCGCAGAGAGCGGCCACCATCATTCAGGGACCGACAGCGTTCACCTATTGCACTTCCAGTGAAGCAGGAGCCTCCACAAATTGGTAACTATTTAAGTCTGTTCCAGGAACCACATTAGCATGATGACTTTATCACTGTAAAAACTGTATTTTTATTTCTTAAGTTGTTAAAGCACCTCTTTGGTTTGGTAGAAATAATGATGTTTTAAAACCCTATCATTTTATAGTCAGAATTCTTAAATAAAAAAGAAATATTAATCTAAAATGTAAAAGGTATTGAATAGTTTTTTTCAGGTTACTTGTTTTAATCAGTAACTTTTGATAAAACGTAGGTTTTTGCTGACCATACATCTTCAGTGTTCTTTGCCTTGGGTCTCCTTCCTGTCTGAGCTGTAAGATAGACTGCTGCCAAATTGGTTTTCTTTAATTATTTACTTCCCGTGTGTACTTTACCAAAACAAAACAAAACAAAAATAAAATAAAACATTAACTTTAAAATAATATTAAAGCTAGTAATGACAAGTTACATATTCTACATTATATCTGGAAATCACCTACCATTTAATAGACCAGGAAAATATACCTTTTAACATCTTAGGAAGATTCTAACTTACTGCCTTTTTAAATTTAGCTGAATGAATTCTTAGAATGAAAATGGACTGTGCCTGTGTTTGGCTGTTTTTCATATTTTAGGAAGCAGCTTAGGATAAGAATTTGGGTCTGGATTAGTTTATATCATGGTTTACTGGTTTTTTAACCTTGAACAAGCACATAGGTTTATCTCTTTGAGCATCAGTTTCCTCACCTACAAAAAAGGTTGAGTAATAGTAGGATCTCAAGAATTTTGTACACATTAAATGAAATGACAGTTTAATGCACTTTGCACCCTGGCAAATTGTAAGCATTAGAATGCGTCCCTCCTGCTCTTCAAAGCAATGGCTTTTAAAGCACAACATTAAAGGATTTTACTTTTACTCCTGGCATTTATAGAAGCTCAAAAACTTTATTTGCTTATTATAACTTCTTACTTAAATTGACATGGGATTTTGTTTCCCTCTTGCGTGAAACAGATGCAGTAAAGCGCAGGACTCTTCCAGCCTGGATTCGAGAAGGCCTTGAGAAGATGGAGCGTGAAAAGCAGAAGAAGTTAGAGAAAGAGAGAATGGAACAGCAGCGTTCACAGTTGTCAAAAAAAGAGAAGAAGGCCACAGAAGATGCCGACGGAGGGGAGGGTCCTCGTTTACCCCAAAGAAGTAAATTTGTAAGTAGAGCCTGATGTGAAACTGATAATTGCGTCTGTGTGAAAAGTAGCCTGAGCCTACAGAAAATCTTCATGTTTTTGAGAGGTCTTAGGGTAAGCCTACTAGAGCTGGGGTTTGCGGTTCTGTGTATGTCTCCCTGAGATGGATATAGTTATATCGCAAGGTACCTTGAACACTTCCTCACGCTGGTGTTGACTCTCCATCCTTTAGATTCCCAAGTACAAAGATTATCTATATATGCCTATGCTTAGCTGGGTTTCTGCTTTTCTGTGTTATTGAGGGTAAGTGAAAATAAAATAGGGCAGGATGGCAGTAAGTTTTAAAAAGCCTGTTCTGTACGGATATTTTGTGCAATTCTGGTTACTTTTTATGGTAATGTGCACCTCTCTAGTTTTTCATTATGGTGCAGCCAACTCCCTAACAGTGGATTATATAAAACAAAAGTGCTAAATATCATAGAGAAATGAGTCTAGGGCTGGAGCGATGGTTCAGCGGTTAAGAGCACTGACTGCTCTTCCAAAGGTCCTGAGTTCAAATCCCAGCAACCACATGGTGGCTCACAACCATCTGTAATGAGATCGGATGCCCTCTTCTGAAGACAGCTACAATGTACTTACATATAATAAATAAATCTTAAAAAAAAAAAAAGAAAGAAATGAGTCTACCCTTCCGTTGACACTTAATGTATACATTTTACTGAGGCTTCAGTAGTTTTCATTCTTTTTGACATGAACACTGAAAGTTTCAGCTTTAAATCTTTTAAATATTTATTTCTCAGTTTGTGGCGTGAGTGGTTTAGGAATTTTTCTGTTCTACAGTGTTTTGTTTAGACATTGTTTTCTTCTATCTTCCTAAATATATTGCATATATTTGTCCTCTGGTTCTAGCATTCTGTCCTTGGGAGTATTTATGTAGTCATTTGCTTTTTAACTTCGTACAGTAGTTGCTAGGAGTGACCATATGATATTTCTTTGACTAAAAAGGGCTCTGGGGTTTCTTGGTATTAAAATCATATAAAGACTATTTCTCAGTTTGAAGTAGACTTAATTTCTTATCTGTTTGTCTACTGTGTACTCACAAAGAAGTCCTTTAGGGAGATTGGAGTGATGGCGAAGTGGTTAAGAGTACTGGTTGTTCTTCCAAGAAACCTAAGTTAGATTCCCAGCGCCCACGTGGCAGCTCATCCATGTGTACCAATGCCAGGAGATCCCATCCTTTCTGGTCTCTGCAAGCACATGATGCACAAGATAGAAACAACCCATGCACACAGAATAAAAATGAAAGTTTACAAAACTTTTTGTAATAAGAGAAAGAAAACTTAGTTTTAGGTATAGCAAGCTGAGAGTTTGAATCTGGCCAAAGATTTATTATTAAATCTTGTTAAATAAATTGATGATTAGTTAAGTATATAATACTATAAAAATTAAACTCTGGTCCATTTCCCCAAAGTTCTACAAGCCATTTGTTTTAGGAAACATATTTATTGAATCATGTGTGCATATGATGCTTTCCTTGGTATTTACAAAATAGCTCAAAATTCATAATGGCGGAAAAAATTGAATTAAAAAAGTAGCTTTTCATAAACCGTTATGTAGTCATAGTTTTTCTCTTCAGGTGACACTTTAAAGTCCTGAGTGAAATAGTACAAATTCAGAACTGAGTGTGGTGGCAGATGCTGTACTCTCAGCATTCCCAGGGGACAAGGCTGGGGTATGAGTCTGAAACTGATTTGTCAGTGGGTAAAGAAAGAAGGGAAGAACATTGAAAGTGACTGAAGTACATGCGACCACAGAGATGTAACGGAAAGAGGCAGAGAGGTGCAAGGCAGCAAGAGACTATATGCTTAGCATCTTTCTTTTTTCTTTCTTTCTGTTTTTTTTTTAAAGATTTATTTATGATTTATTTATTATAAGTACACTGTAGCTGTCTTCAGACAGTACCAGAAGAGGGCGTCAGATCTCATTACGAGTGGTTGTAAGCCACCATGTGGTTGCTGGGATTTGAACTCATGACCTTTGGAAGAGCAATCAGTGCTCTTACCCGCTGAGCCATCTCACCAGCCCCTTTTCTTTCTGTTTTTGTTTTTGATTTGAAAAGGGGTTTCACTGTGTATCCCTGGCTGCTCTGAAACCCACTCTATAGACCAGGCCTCAGAGATCTACCTGCCTCTGCCTCTCAAGCGCTGGGACTAAAGGCCACCACCAAAGAGTCACACTTAGTATCTTTATAGCCAACACCAAAAAAGCAAAACCAAAACCAAACCCTAAACTGAAATGTAGAAAGCAGCTGCTCTTGCATGTTAGTTTCCTCAACTTTAGATCACAGTTGTAGCTCTGTGCTCCCGTACTGTCGCCATAGGATAGTGATGAAGAGGATGAAGATGCTGAAACCCTGGAGGCTGTGAGCACTGGGAAAGTCACTAGAAGTCCATCTCCAGCTCCCCAAGAAGAGCACAGTGAACCAGAGATGACGGAGGAGGAGAAGGAGTACCAAATGGTAAGACATGCTCTTAGGAAGCGTTTATTCAGACATAGATGTGCTGGGTAAAGCATGTGCAAAGAGTGCAAATATTATTCCCCCCCGTATGCTTCCCATGATAATTCAGTCTACTCTCATTTCTGTAAATCAAGGCTCATGGACACAGAAAGTCTAAGGGACTAAAAGTCTATATCTGAAAGAGTTGTTGGTATTCAAACCGTAGCTACAATTTGTCTCGAACTCACCCCTTCTGTTTCTATTTTATTTTATGTTGGGATATTGTCATAATTTATATTAGTTCAGAATTACCAAAAGAGTACCATTATTTTTTTTTGTTTGTTTTGTTTTTCTTTTCTTTCTTTCTTTCTTTCTTTTTTTTGTTTTGTTTTGTTTTTTCGAGTCAGGGTTTCTCTGTGTAGCCTTGGCTGTCCTGGAACTCACTCTGTAGACCAGGCTGGCCTTGAACTCAGAAATCTGCCTGCCTCTGCCTCCCAAGTGCTGGGACTAAAGGCGTGCGCCACCACCGCCCGGCTTTGTTTTATTTTTCTTATTTCTCTCTCAAAGAATTTTATTTTAATCTTGAAAAGTGACATAAGAAACTAGTTTGTAGTGCTTACCAGTACTGTTAAATGAAAGGCTACATTCAACTTAAACTATGCAAGTTTTGTGAGTGTGTGTTTGTGTGTGTGTGTGTGTGTGTGTGTGTGTGTGTGTGTATGCTAGTGCCCATGCATGCATGTGTGGAGGCCAGAAGTTTACATCAGGTATTTCTGATGCTCTTTATCTTATTATGTAGTTTATTACTTTTGAGACAAGGTTTCTTACTGAACCTAGCACCAGTTAGTTAGACTTGCTGGCCAGCTAGTTCCCAGACCTACCTGTCTCTAGCTCCTGAGCTGGTATTACAGCTGCAGGCCACCCTGCCTAGCTTCTTCCGGATGCTGGGGCTCCAGGTGCAAGCCCCGCCCTTCTACAGTTAGCCAGCTCCCTGCTTAGCTGTCTCCCAACCACAGAAAGTTTTCTTAACACAAGCTTTCATTTTTTTGTTTCTAGCAAGAGTTCAAGGTTTTTACAGATAAGTTTATAGCTTTTTTTCTTTTCATCTCAGCTTTTGTTGAGATCACAGGTACTCATTTATTCTTTGATACTTATGAATTTGAAGGTTTTTTTCAAGTTTTAATGTTTTTGAATATTTTTAAAGATACTCCTTAGTAGTGACCAATTTGTTCTTAAAATACTTTAATTAAAAAGAGCTTTACATTTTAATTATTTTGAAAATAATCAAATGTATTAAAATTAAACTAGAAACTATATAAAATATTCTTCCTTAGATGTTGTTGACAAAAATGCTTTTAACTGAAATTCTTCTGGATGTCACAGATGAAGAAATTTTTTATGTAGCTAAAGATGCACATCGGAAAGCAACGAAAGGTACATTGTGGGTGTTCTTGGTTTGATTTTTGTAGGGGAATTTTTATTTCATTGGTTATTTTGGACTTTTTTTTTTCTTTTTTCTTTTTTTTTTTTGTCCTCTGGATTTCTATCACATACTTAAAAATATTTTCTCTTTGCATGTGTTAACTCTTTGGGAAAGCTTCAGCTTGTAGATATCATATTGGAACCATAGAAGTACTTTGTTAGAAGTCCTTTGTTCTCTGACCTACCTAAGCACATATAGCAGTCATCATATGTAATACTCTAAAACACAGTGTGGGAAATTCCTCATGTTCAACTTATGTCACTTGAGACTTTTTTGTTTTTGTTTTTTAAAATAGGTGTCTTAGTATTGATATGTGACTTCTGTACTTTTATTACAAATTACAACAAATCTTCAAAGTTTTCAGTTTTAATTCTTATGAAACAGTGACAACCACCTTCCCGTATGATTTTAGTAACACTTGAAAAACATACAGAAAATAAAAATTATGTGCCATATCTCAGAGAAAGAAATACAGATATACTTATCAACCTTTTTCCTCCTCATGAACCAATTTCAACTCACATCAGAATTGTAATTTCAAAGCCAGACATGCTACTGGTTTTAAAATGAATGTTATGTTTTTAATGTTTCTTCTCTCCCCACAAAGCAGCGATAGTAGTAGATTTAACAATACCGTAGACTCTCATGACTATGAAATCGTGGCTATTTGTGTTAACATGTTGTTCCTGTTGTTGATGTGATACAAAGCTCCTGCAAAACAGCTGGCACAGTCCAGTGCGCTGGCCTCCCTCACCGGCCTTGGTAAGTGTTTCAATGTGCACGTGAGAGGGCTAAAGGGAGACTCACTGATTTATCTTTCTCCTTGTTCTGTTGGGAAATGCACTGTTCCTACTTAGTTTATGAAACTTAGAAGTCAGGCTTAGGCTTACTTCAGTCTCTAAAAGCGTTTACTAGTTTCTTTGAGTAAGCATTCATAGTACAATGATTATAAATGGGATAGTTAATGTAGTTCGTTTGGGTGAGTTGAATTGAGGATTTCCTCATTAATTGTTCCAGAGTGTATGTCATATATAATGTGTATATAATATATATGTTATATATTATATACACATAGTTTGTACTTAGTAGATAATGGTTTATACCAGTTTAGGTAGTTTCTAAAATTGCTTTTAAAATTATGGCATACATACATAGGAATTTACCTAGACAGTAATGAATTTGATGATATACATGAATTGTGTTGGAGCAAATCAAGTTCCAATTTAGAGGAAGTGGATTTATCTTACAACAGTAATGTGTTCTTAGTTGGCTATTTGCATGCTATTAAGACTAAAGCTTGAGTTTGCCTTTTCCACATCTTCATGTTAATTTGTGTGAAGAACAAGAGAAATGGGTAGAATAAAATGCCCATGTAATTTTGGAATTATACTTTTGAGATGACTTCTGGGTGGGGAGTAATTCATATCATTTTTATATCAGTGAGAATTATATTATTCTAAGCTACTAGTGAAAATTTGCTTAGCATCCTTCCTGATCCCTGGAAACTTTGAACAATAAAATAATTAACTTGAGAAATATTTTCAGAGTCATCCTCAATTTATTAGAGTAGTTGTACTGGCCTACGTGTAGGAAGGCTTCATTTTGACATGTTAAATGCTTTTGTTGCTTAGTATGAACAGTCAAAGCCATTACTATGATTCCTTCATCGTGAGAAATATGTGAAGTAGTCCAAGGAATAAAGTATTAATATCACCATTGTCTGAAGATTCTGGAAACTTAAACTTTGAAGTTATGTGTCTCCCCACCCTGAATAAGCATATTCTTCCAGGAAAAGGCAATGAAAAAATAAAGTTTCTTCTCTGATCTTAAAAAGGTTTTAGTGGTTCATGTAATGTTTGCATATGATGGATTGAGTTTTATGCACACAGGTGGACTGGGTGGTTATGGATCAGGAGACAGTGAAGATGAGAGGAGTGACAGAGGTTCTGAGTCATCTGACACTGATGATGAAGAGTTACGGCACCGAATCCGGCAGAAACAAGAAGCTTTTTGGAGAAAAGAGAAAGAACAGCAGCTATTACAAGATAAACAGATGGAAGGTGATCTTAGCTCTCTTTGGCATTTGTCTCGTTTCATGGGTGCTTTTGTGAGTGTGTTATGCATTTTTTTTTTAACTTCAGGTCACTAGTAATACATGAGTGTATAAAAGAACTTCCCCTTGGAGTCATTCAACCATGAGCAAGAGCAAATTCACATTTGAATTCTCTACTTACTGTTCACTGTGTCCTCTGCCTCTATACCTGTGTCTATCCTTGTGTATCTGTCCTTAACAAAGGACTTTTGCTCTGTATCTGTTGAACAGTACAGAAAGCTTGCCATGGGGAAAAGAATGGAAAACTGTACCGAGTTTCACAAGGGACTAAGTCACTGACACTAACTGATCTCAGCCGACCCAGATAAACAAACATCATTCTTTATCAACCAGTGTTCATAAGTGGTTGCTTCCAAACTTTATGGTCAGTTTTAGGAAGTTGCTTTTAACTTTTGTATTTGCTGCTTTTCAGCAAATGATATATTTGCATGTCCAAGTCAGGGGAATAGAAGAGTAATAATTTAAGATTACAGCTTTGCACTAGCTTAAAGTTGATTCCAGGAGAAATCCAAGGCAAGTGAAAGTGATTGTTACATTTTCCTTTTAAAAGCAGGGTGAACAAATAGTCTGAGTGCACAGTAAGATAGCAGTCCTCTGTCCTAAGTGACCTCAAGGTGCATTACTAACTTGGGCTGTGAGGTCCTTCAAAAGTTGCAGTCTCTTAGGATATAAGAGATTGTTTCATAATCTTGTATCACCACAGTTTTCATTTGAAACTAAAGTAGAGTTATTGCAGCATAGAACTGGAGGCTGCATTGTAAGCATGCTATAGCTGAGGTCACATTGTAGTTTTCCTATCTTTCTACTTTGTTGTAGGAGCCATTTGTCCATGATCCTAAACCAGGGTATTTAGATACATTTATTACATGTTAAAATTGTTGCAATGAAAATATACTTTTAAAAAAAAGAGAGTAGACTTTTGTAGTGATAGACTATATTTAAAATTACTGAAAAAAAAAACAGGGAATCTTAAAGTGTAGCATTGTCTACCTATGCTAACACATCAGTAGAGAACATTTCAAGTACTCAACAACCACATATAGTTAACTACCATTCTAGACAGGACAATAAAAGTATCAAACGTCGGGGTCCATGTGACAGGAGAAAAGCCTGCCTTCTTGTCCAGTACTACTAGTAAGTTAGAGATAAGCAGTGGCCAGGTATGGTGGCTTTAATCCCAGTACTTGGGAGGCAGTGAATGGCATGAGAGTCCCTGTGAAAGGTCAGCCAGGTATAGACCTGAACTTTGAAGATTTGCTCTGAAAAAAAGGTTTCAGTTCTTTTTGCTGCGGCATTTGAAATATTAAGACTTTTGATATATTAGGTAAGTGAAATGTGGGAATATCTTTTTATTTATATGTTTTATGTATATGAGTACACTGTAGCTGCCTTCAGATACACCAGAAGAAGGCATCAGACCCCATTACAGATGGTTGTGTGCCACCATGTGGTTGCTGGGAATTGAACTCAGGACCTCTGGAAAATCAGCCAGTGCTCTTAACCCCTGAGCCATCTCTCCAGCTGGGAGTACCTTTGTAATGTAGCTGTTAGAAAGTTTTAATTACTTAAGAGATTTATACCCTAATTCTAGTAAAGATGAAACTATTGTCATAATTTGATAGTATAGGAATTTTTTGTTTATTTAGCTTTTCTGTGTCTTTTTTCTGTTTCAGAAGAAAAGCAACAAGCAGAAAGGGTTACAAAAGAGATGAATGAATTTATTCACAGAGAACAAAATAGTTTATCACTTCTAGAAGCAAGTGAAGCAGACGGTGATGCGGTTAATGAAAAGAAAAGAACTCCAAATGAAGCTCCGTCCGTTTTAGAGCCCAAAAGAGAGCATAAAGGGAAAGAGAAGGAGCGGAGGAGTAGGTCAGGCAGCAGCAGTAGCGGCAGCTCCAGTAGTAACAGCAGGACTAGCAGCAGTAGCAGCTCTGTCTCCAGTTCTTCATACAGCTCCAGCTCAGGCAGCAGCTGCACATCCTCTCGCTCCTCCTCTCCTAAGAGGAAAAAGAGACACAGTAGGAGCAGGTCTCCCACAGTGAAAGCTAGACGGAGCAGGAGCAGGAGCTACTCTCGCAGAATTAAAATAGACAGCAGCAGGACTAGGGTAAAGCTGAGAGATAGGAGGAGATCTAATAGAAGTAGCATTGAAAGAGAAAGACGAAGAAATCGGAGCCCTTCCAGAGACAGACGTAGAAGCAGAAGTCGCTCAAGGGATAGACGAACCAATCGTTCCAGTCGAAGTAGGAGTCGAGATAGGCGTAAAATTGAGGATCAACGTGGAAATCTTAGTGGGAACAGTCATAAGCATAAAGGTGAGGCTAAAGAACAAGACAGGAAAAAGGAGAGGAGTCGAAGTGTAGATAAAGACAGGAGAAAGAAAGAGAAGGAAAGGGACCGTGAACAGGAGAAACGGAAAGAAAAACTGAAAAGGGAAGAAAAAGATTTTAAATTCAGTAGTCAGGATGATCGGTTAAAAAGGAAGCGAGAAAGTGAGAGAACTTTCTGTAGGAGTGGTTCTATATCTGTTAAAGTCATAAGACACGACTCTAGACAGGATAGTAAGAAAAATGCTACCAAAGATAGTAAAAAGCATTCAGGTTCTGATTCTAGTGGAAGGAGCAGTTCTGAATCCCCCGGAAGTAGCAAAGAAAAGAAGGCTAAGAAGCCTAAACATAGTCGGTCGCGCTCCACGGAGAAATCTCAAAGGTCTGGTAAGAAGGCAAGCCGCAAACACAAGTCTAAGTCCCGATCAAGGTAGTATACTTTTTAAAGTATTTTCTCTGATTTGTTTTTTAAGTTTTTTGAATTTATTCAAAGTTGAAAGTGTCCTTTCTCTCTCTCTCTTTTATAAACTCAGTTTGGTATTTGTTAAATATTTTAAAATAATGTTAGAAATCCTGTATAAAAGTATTTATTTATATTGCAGATTTTAAGTATAAATACATTTTTATTTTTAAATTTTGTCTTTTCCCATTTTTTTTCTTTCAGATCAACAACCCCTCCCCGTCGTAAGCGCTGAGGAATGATGTGGCAAAGAATGCCATGATGCTGTTTTTAAAAATTCCATGAGTTTAAGGGCTTGTCTCATTATAGAGGCACATTGTGGCTGTATAGGTGAAACCAGATTTTTTTTTAATTATGTAAATAGGTGTCTTTTTCCAAATGCTGCTCCAAGTTACTTAATAGGATTTCTTTGTATTGCATTTTTTTCAAGAATTAGTACTTAATAAGACTATAAATATGCCATTCTCTTTCAGCTGTAATGTTCTCAAAATTATTCTTGAATGTACTGTGATGTCAATAAAGCTCTTTAGTTCATTTTTGTTAAACTCTTGCACCTTAATTTTATGCTTTTAATCTAAGGAACATACTTTTATAAAAAGGCAGCTGAAGTTTTGTATAACAGGTTTTAAAAGTTACTCCCATCTTCTCCAAGAATAGTTTGTCAAAGTTTGTAAATTGTGCCCATGGACTTTTGTCAAATTCCAATTTTAAGGGGTGTGGGGGAGGGCCACAAAATGACCTTACTTTTCTTTGAAGCCGTCTGATCAGCTTTCTAAACTTTTTTGGGGGTGGGGGGGAGGCAGTGTTCAAGTAATATATTCTCTGTATGAAATGTTATTCACTCCTGTAAAACGGAATTGCTGGAAACAATCAGGCCATTACACCAGTAGAGTTATTTGTAATGAGTATTTGACACTAATAGTCTGGAACTATAGAGTCACTCCTGTTTTCCATGCATAACACCTTGGGTTTACCCATTAAGAAATAGGACTTAGAATTCAATATATTTATATTTTAAAAATATATGACCTCAGCTTAATGGAGGAATATTGTGTTATGCAGGATTGTGTCAATCGCATAACATTAAAATGGTCTGATTTTCTCAGTTTCCAGAAACCATGACCAGTGAATGGTCTAGAATGAGTCACGGCTTGAGTAGTAGGCATTTGGCCAGGTGTTCAGCTGCTTCAGGGTCTTAGTTTTTAAGATGAGACACTTAAACAGTGGTAGTTGATCTCTGGAAACAGTGCTTTTCAAATTTTAACGGAAAGAGAAGCACAAGTGCAGAACACAGAAGACAAAAGTATTAATGCTTTTTTACCAGCAATAGTTGATTTGAAAATAATGCCAGGTTTTTGCCAAGATCAGTGTTTCCTTGAAATGAGGACAGAAATAGATTTGTTTGTGCATTCTTGTACCTCGATATAGCATCTTAATTTTGAGCAGTTACGCATTTATCTAAAGGAAATAAATCTGTGAATAAATGCATGTTTACC
Source organism: Montemys delectorum (assembly GCA_019843815.1). Classification (NCBI taxonomy): domain Eukaryota; kingdom Metazoa; phylum Chordata; class Mammalia; order Rodentia; family Muridae; genus Montemys; species Montemys delectorum. The sequence continues at coordinate 1,034 of JADRCD010195209.1, read as the reverse complement.
AAAATGGCTGTTTACAGTGCATTTAGTTCCAATATTTATAAAGTTGCCGTTTCACAGAATAAGGAGTTTGGAGTTCTATACAGTTTAGTCATCAGTAATATCTGCAGACAAAATGTGCAATATTTTTTATGTAGGTGAGCTAACACAGTGTATCAAATTGAAGAATTCTGATTAATTTGTAATAGATAAGTTGTATAAAATTTTCATACCTTAAAGTGTTTTAGATTAATCTTAAAGTGAAGTATTATTTTCAAAATAAAATTCTACTGAAAAATTCTGCTGGCTATGATACATACATTTTTAGACATACAAATGAAAACCAAAAGGAAGTTTTGCTTAATAATTTGCATACTTTTTATAATTAAATCTAACTTTTTAAAACCAACAAAGTATTCATGATTATTAATAGATACACCTGCATTATGATTGTATTTCCAACTGTCAGAGTTTTGTGGAAAATTTATTACTTCCTTTACATGTAACAGTATTTGAGTGGGAAAATTTTTTTAAATAGGGCTTACATAATTTACGATGCAAATGCTAAATTATATATGTTAGATGTAAACTTTGGTTATAAAATACTTTTTAAAGTTACACTTTTGAAAAATTACATTGAATTTTCAAGATAGTCAGTCTGAATTGGTTGATCAGAATGTCTTTAAGAGATTCCCTTTTGAAAGTCTGGAGAGATGGCTCAGTGCTTAAGAGCATTACTGCAGTTCTTACAGAGGGCCCAAGTTCTCTTCCCCACACCTACACTAGGTGGCTCACAACTTCTTGTAACTCCAGCCCCAGGGGTAAGACACCCCTCTCTAGCCTCTGTGGGTACTTACTTAGCTACACATGGTACACACACACATGAACATGGATTAGAGAGAAGTGCTGTAGAACAATCTGCAAATCAGATATTTTCACTTTAATAATGATATTCTTGGGCTAGCAAGATGGCTCAGCGGGTAAGAGCACTGACTGCTCCTGAGTTCAGAGCCCAGCAACCACATGGCTCACAACCACCTGTAGTGAGATCGGGCGCC
>JADRCD010195205.1:0-14448 GCA_019843815.1 Montemys delectorum | reverse complement strand
TTGTCAAACAGATCTTTTACTTGCTTAGTTAGAGTTACACCGAGGTATTTTATATTATTTGTAGCTATTGTGAAGGGTGTTGTTTCCCTAATTTCTTTCTCTGCCTGTTTATCCTTTGTGTAGAGGAAGGTTTATTCTTTAATGAAATAACTTTCTAACTTACTGATTCCTAATTTATAATAGGAAAATCTCAAGAGACATGTCACACATAAACAAATGCTCAATAGGATTCACAAAAATATTTTAAGAGTATAAAGGAATTTTGAAAATAAAAATTAAAGCCTTCTCCCTTAAAATAGTAGAAAAGATAAATTTTGACCCATAAAATTTATTTGTGCCTATGCATATTTTTTTCTAAAAAAAACTCATTTTCAACTCTGAGCCCTTGACTTTGAGCAAGCTAGTCAAATATTACCTAAGCTTGACATCCTTCATGATGCACTTTTATTTTATAACTTGAGTGGAGACCAGAAGACATGTTGCCTCAACTAAGCTGGCCAGGCTTGACTGCAAGGGCCTTTACCCACTGAGTCATCTTGCTGACCAAGTATATGCATGGCTGAGCCACTTATACATTACCTAAGGATAAAAAAAAACATATTTTGCAGCATATATCTCTTTCGAATGTCTTAAAGATAACATGACAAAAACATAGATGTAAAGCAATTTACTATAAATGAAAGTGCTCTGTGGGCACTGGCCATAGCTAATCTGAGTAGACAGCCATTCAGATTCTAATTTCCACTTCAAATTAATGACCATTAATTTAAATAATGTGTACAAAAGAACCTGCCAACCACACATACTTTTGAGATAATTATGTCATACCTACTTTGTCCTGAAACATGTAATTCTTTGCTAATGACTGGTTTTCTGATTTCACCAAAATCACTACTTACCTATTTCCTTCTCTTACACTTTATACAGTGGGTAGATTGACCACAAAGCACCAAGGCTCACTAGGAAGCCTATATATACTCCCTAAATCAAGAACATCATCCAAAGTCTTCTCATCAATCAGCAGCCCTCGCAGCCCCAAAGCTCCTATCAGCACACTGAGATTTCTCCCATCTAGAATTTTCTTTTCTCATGGTTGCATTTCTCTCTCCAACTATACATAACTCCATCTTTATATCTATTGTGTAATATAACTTTCTCAAAGTTGTGACTTTCTTCTTCTGATTCCCTTCTCTCATCTCTCAACCTCACACCAGTGAGGATTTGCTCCCATTTTCAGCAATGTCACAGATGATCTTTGAACAATCTACTGTTTCATTTCCAGATCTTCACTGATCTTTCAGATGCTTTTTACACTGTTGAGCTTTTATTTCTCCCCTAAAGACCTTCAACATTTGATTTCTAAGATACCTTTTGGGGAGTAGCCTCTGTATCTTTATTCATTTGTCAATCTGTATTCATTTTTCTAACTTCCTTAAAGTTAAGGGCTGCAGATCTCAAACATTAGACCACTTCCCTTTCCCATATTGCACTCAATTACTTAGTTTTATCCATAAAATCTTTATTAGTGAATATTTTTTGTACAAAGTCATGTTTTCTTAGTAATGGCTTTTCTGATTGAGGTCCATTACAACCTTTTCATTCAGCTGTAGAAGGTAAGTTTGAGCATAGCATCCATTGGTACCATCTCTTGTACTCCCCTTCTTTCGAGTTTGCCTTGCTTTTTCCAAACAGACCACCTTCTACTTTCACACCACATGCATATATTTTTAACAAAAATTACCCATGAGATTTTTTTTCTGAATCTGATTTATTTCACTTAATGTGATGATCCAATTTCATGCAAACTCTATATCATTCTAATTTGTGGCTGAATAAAACCCCATTGTCTAATAAACCATATGTTGAAACATTGTTTATTTTGTAGATATCTAGGCTGATTCCACAATGTACCTTTTGTGAATTATGGAGCAACAATCATAGGCATGTAAGTATCTATGTAATATGCTGACTTAGATTCATTCAGATTGGTTTTCTGGAGTGGAGACTTGGATTAGATAGTTCTAGTTTGAGGTTTTGAAAAACAATCACTTTTCCATGATGGCTATACTAAGGAGTCATAAGCATCCCTGCATCCTCACAAGGATTTCGTTGTTTGATTGGTTGTTGTTACTTCAGTGGTAGTCATTCTAAAATAAGATGTTGCTTTAACATTAGTTTGATTTGCATTTCCTAGATGGTTAAGGATTATAAACACTTTTCCATATATTTATTAACCACATTAGTACTTTGTCTTTGAGAACTTACAAATTCTTTGGCCTATCTAATTACTATATGATGGGGATAAGTTGTGGTATTTAATTTTTAAGTTGCATATATTAAAATATTAAGCCTCTATCTGTTGTATAACTAACAAAATGTTCTCCTGTATAAGCTTTGTTTCCACTATGTTAATACATTTACTATGCAGAAGTTTTAAGTTTCATTTGCCATTGCAATTATTTCTTGAACCATCATTCCTTTTAGGAAATTTATTGCCTAAGCCTATATCTTTATTTTCCCTATGATTCATCTAGCTTTTCAGATTTTTAAGTATTGTTAAAGTTTGATTCATTTGGTACTTATTTTTGTATGAAACTATTTTATCCAAGTCCAGAAAATAAATCTAATGAATCCAAGTCCACATAATACAGATACAAGCTTTGTCTGAAAGTATCTTTGCCTTTAGAAGTTGAAAATTTTTGCCAGACCTCGCTGTCAAGATAAAGCATGTATATAAAATATGTAGTTGGTCTGTTGTACTAGCATGTATTTCACACCAGGTGCCTATTTAACAAGCATTTAAGTAAACAGTATAACCAACCTTACTATGCCTTGAACTTCCTATGTAATCATCTCTTACAAGCTAAGCTAAATGCTGAGTTTTGTTCTTAAATTATGTATGCTTCTATGTCTCTGGCAGAGGAAGAGGGGGATGGGAGAAGGAGCAGAGGGAGAAAGATAGGGGTGGAAGGAAGAGGGAAGGGAGAGAGAGAGTTGGGAGGGGAAGGAGAGAGAGGGGTAGGCAGAGTTGGGATAATGATTCAATGAAAGTAGTCAGTGGATTGGAAGCAAACTTAAACAAAACAAGTGTTGGTAGAAGTATGTGATTATAGGTCAATAACATCTTTGGATTTTAATGTTATTAGGGTCAGTAGGGCACATGCAGTAAGGTAAATCCTTCCCTTGTAAACACTGTTGAAAAAATGAGTGATTCATCATGCTCTCCCATAACATGTTTTCTGTGTTCAATAAATATAGAGAAAAGCCCCTTTCTAGAAAGTATCAACAGGGACAGACAGAAGATACAAGGAGTAAAGGGAATTCAAATTTTGGGTTAGTCTTGCTCTAAAGTACTCCAAGAGGAAGAGTTTATTTTATTCTTTAATATAGCACTGGTACAATTTTGTGCTTCCATGTGAATTTTAAGACTGGTTTTCTAGTTTTATGAAGAACGTTACTAAAATTTGATGGGCGATACATTGAGTCTTTAGATTACATTTATTCATATAGCCATATTTTACAATATTTTGATGACTATTTAGCATAGGAGAGCTTTCAATTTTCTAGTTGTTTCTTTTCTTTCTTTTTAAGTTTTCTTTATAAAGTCTTTTAACTCCTTGGTTTGATTTACTCCTAGATGCTTTTGAATATTCTATGAAGGGGATTGTTTTCCTGATTTCTTTCTCATCATATTATTGATATACATATATATCTAACCCTAATCCTAACCCTAATCCTGATATATATATTAGTTCTACTGTTATTTTGTGTTACTTTGTATTTGGCTACTTTACTGAAAACATCCAACAGATCTGTGTTCTAGCAGAGTATTTAGTGTCTTTTAACTATGAAATCATATCATCTGAAAATAGAGTTCATTTGAGTCCTTCGTTTCCATTTACATTCCCTTCTATTTATTTACTTTATCTTAGTTTTGTAGCTAAAACTTCCAACACTGTGTTGCATAAGAATACAGAGTAGACACCCTTGGGGCCTGTTCTGATTTTAGAGGAATGCTTTCAGTTTTCCTTATTTAGTAAAATGTTGGCTATTCATTATGTTGAGTATACTTGTCAACATTTCCAATTCTATCATAGCCATTATCATGGAAAGATATTCAAGTTCATCACAGGCCTTTTAAGTGTCTATCAAAATGATCATGTACTTGCTTCTACTTATTCTGTTTATGTGCTGTGCTCTAGTTAATGGAATATGTGGGTTGATTCACCTTTGCATCTCTAGATAAAAAACAACTTCTATGGCAATTTTTATTTTAATTCAAAAATGCTATTAAATTTAATTTTAACAACAAGCTTTGCATGCATGTTAATAAAGAGCTTAAAGTCGATAGGATTTCATTTCTTTTTTTCTTTTTCTTTCTTTCTTTCTTTTTTGTTTGTTTGTTTGTTTGTTTTTTGTTTTTCAAGACAGGGCTTCTCTATATATCCCTGGCTGTCCTGGAACTCACTCTGTGGACCAGTCTGGCCTTGAACTCAGAAATCTGCCTGCTTCTGCCTCCCAAGTGCTGGGATTAAAGCCATGCTCCACCACTGCCCTGCTGGGATTTCATTTCTTTATCTATTTGCATGTTTGTTTTGTTTTGGTTTTTGTTTTGTTTTTAGTTGTGTACTTAACCTAGTTTTGGTGATGGCCCAACACCAACTTCATGAAATGAATTTGTTAGCATTCTTTCCTTTTCTATGTTATGTGATAACTTAAGAATCATTGATATTCGTTCTATATTCAGTGCCTGCTAGAAGCCATAGATTCTGGAGCAACTTAAGAGTTGGTCAGAAAGTTCCAAAACAAAAATAAGTAAACACATCCAGAGTATATCTGTCAGGAAATAATTAAACTGAGGTCTGAAATCAATAAAATAAAACTAAAGAAAACAACACAAAGAATCAATGAAATAAGGAGTTAGTTCTTTGAGAAAATTATCATGACAGACAAATACATATCAAAACTAGCTAAAAGGTAGAGTATCCAAATTAACAAAATCCAAAACAAAAAAAGGGGACATAACAAGAGACATCAAGAAAATTTAAAGAATTTTAAGGACATATGTTAAAAACCTGTAGTCCACAAAACTGGAAAATCTATAAGAAACAGACAATTTTCTCAATAGGCACCACTTACCAAAGTTAAATCAAGATCAAATAAACAGTATAAATAGACCTATAAGCCCTAGTTAAACAGAAATATCCAATGAAATCTTTCAAATGCACAGAGCCAATTGATTTTCATGTAGAAGTCCACAATTCTAAACTTGATGTGGAAAAACAAAAGAACTAAGAGTTGTTAAAACAAACCTGAATAACAAAAGAACTGCAAGGGATATCACCATCCCTGATTTGAAGTTGTACTAAAAACTATAGAAATAATAATAATGATAATAATGATAATAATGATAATAATAATAATAATAATAATAATAATAAGCCTAGTATTGGCATAAAAACAGAAACATTGATCAAAGGAATTGAATTAAATACCTAGATATAAACCCAAACACAATGAATACCTCATTTTTATCAGCCCTTCCTACAATATTTCTCCCACCCCACCTCTGTCCCCTTCTCCTCTGAGCAGATAGGGGACTTTCTGGGTATCTCCCTACCCTGGGACTTCAAGTTTCTGCAAAGCTAGGTTATTCCTCTTCCACTGAGGCCAGACAAGGACGAGGGAGCCCAGGTAGGAAAATATACCCCACATACAGGAAATAGCTTTAGGGATAGCCCCTGCTCCAGTTGTTTGAGACCTACATAAAAGCCAAGCTGCATATATGCAGGGAGGCCTAGGTCCAGCCCATTTATGTTCTTTGGTTGGTGGTACCAGTTTTCTGAGAAACCACCAAATTGATTTGCAGAGTGGTTCAACAAGTTTGCACTCCCACCAGCAATGGAGGACTGTTCCTCTTGATTATATCTTTGTCAGCATGTGCTATCACTTGAATTTTTGCTCTTAGCCATTCTGAATGATACAAAGTGAAATCTCAAACTTATTTATGATATTCCCCTGATGACTAAGGACTTTGAACATTTCTTTAAGTGTTTCTTGGCCATTAGAGAGTTCTATGTTGAGAATTCCCTGTTTAGCTCTGTACCCATTTTTAAAATTGAGTTGTTTGGGTTGTTGGTATATAACTTCTTAAGTTCTTTATAAATTGTGGATATTAGCCCTCTATCAGATGTAGGGTTGGTGAAGTTCCTTTCCAATCTGTAGGCTGCTGTTTTGTCCTATTGACAGTGTCCTTAGCCTTATAGAAACTTTTCAGTTTCATGATGTCCCATTTATCAATTGTTTATCTTAGAGCCTGAGCCATTAGTGTTCTGTTCAGGAAATTGTCTCCTATACCAAGGACTTCAAGGCTATTTTCTACTTTCTGTTCTATTAGATTTAATGTATCCAGTTTTACTTTGGGGTCTTTGATCACATAGACTTCAGTTTTGTGCAAAGTGAGATATAGGATATGTTAGCATTTTTCCACATGCAGAAACCCAGTTAAACCAGTACCATTTGTTGGAGATGCTTTCTTTTTTCCATTATATCATTTTTCTTTTTTGTCAAAAATCAAGTGGCCATTGGTGTGTGGGTTTATTTCAGGGTCTTTGATTCAATTTCATTGATCCACATATCTGTTCCTATACCAATGTCATGCAGTTTTTTTTATTACTATTGCTCTATAGTATAGCTTGAGTTCAGGGATTGTGATACCTCCTGTAGGTTTGTTTTATGTTTGCTTTGTTTTTTATTGTTTAGAATTGTTTGTGCTATCCTGAGATGGGGAAGGACACTTCATACTCACTAAAGGAAAACTCTACCAAGATGATGCCTCAATTCTGCACATTCATAAAAGAAAACCTCTCCAAAATTGACCATATATAATTGGACACAAAGCAAACCTCAACAGATACAAGAAGGTTAAAATAATCTCTTGCATTCTATCAGATCACCACAGACTAAACATGGACTTCAATAACAATAAAAAGAACAGAAATCCCACATACTCATGGAAATTTAACAACTCTCTACTCAATGATAACTTGGTCAGGGAATAAAGAAAGAAAGAAATTAAAGACTTTCTAGAATTTGATGGAAATGAAGGCACAGTATACACAAACTTATGAGATACAATGAAAGCAGTGTTAAGAGAAAAGTTCATAGCACTGCCTTCATAAAGAAATTAGAGAAATCCTATGCTAATAACTTAACAGTGCATCTGAAAGCTCTAGAACAAAAAACAGCAAACACACCCAAAAGAAGTAGAGGGCAGGAAATAGCCAAACTCAGGGCTGAAATCAACCAATTAGAAACAACGTGAATAGTACAAAGAATCAATAAATCCAAGAGTTTATCTATCTAATCAACAAGATAGATAAACTCTTAGCCAAACTAACTAAAATAAACAGAGATAGTATCAAAATCAACAAAATCAAAAATGAAGAGGAAGATATAACAACAAAAACTGAGGAAATTAAAAAAAAATCATCAGACTTTACTGTAAAAGCCTATACTCAACAAAACTGGAAAATCTAGATGAAATGGATGATTTTCTAGACAGATACCAAGAACCAAAGTTAAACAAGATCAGGTAAACTAGTGAAACAGTGACATAACCCCTAAGAAAATAGAAGCACTCATTAAAATCCTCCCATCCAAAATAACCCCAGGTCCAGATGGCTTTAGCACAGAATTCTACTAGACCTTCAAAGAAGTGTTCATATCAATACTCCTCAAACTAGTACACAAAATAGAAACAGAAGGAATATTACGTAATTCATTCTATGAAGCCATGGTTATCCTAGTACCTAAACCACACCTGATACCAAAAACCCAATAAAGAAAGAAAATTTCAGACAAATTTCACTTATGAATATTGATGCAAAAATACTCAAAAAAATTCTCACAAACCAAATCCAAAACACATCAAAGCCATCATTGAACAAAATCAAGTAGGCTTCATCCAGAAATGCAGGGATGGTTCAATATACAAAAATCCATCCATGTGATCCACTATATAAACAATCTCAAAGAAAAAAGTCACATAATTATCACATTAGATGCTGAAAAAGCTTTTGACAAAATCCAACACCCTTTCATGTTAAAAAAAAACTTGGAGAGATGAAGGTTGCAAGGCACATGCTGGAACATAATCAGAGCAATATACAGCAAATCAACAGCCAACATTAAATGGAGAGAAACTTGAAGCAATCCCACTAAAATCAGGGAAAAGACAAGGCTGCCCATTCTCTTTCTGTTTGGTAAATATAGTGCTTGAATTTCAGGCTAGAGAAATTAGATAGAAAAGGAGATCAAGGAGATACAAATTAGAAAGGAGGAAATCACAGTGTCTTAGTCAGGGGTTCTATTCCTGCACAAACATCATGACCACGAAGCAAGTTGGGGAGGAAAGGGTTTATTTGGCTTACTTTCACATTGCTGTTTATCACAAGGAAGTCAGGACTGGAACTCAAGGAGATTAGGAAGCAAGAGCTGATTCAGAGGCCATGGAGGGATGTTCTTTACAGGCTTGCTTCTCCTGGCTTGCTCAGCCTGCTCTCTTATAGAACTCAAGACTTCCAGCCCAGAGATGGCACTACTCACAAGGGGCCCTACCCCCTTGGTCACTAATTGAGAAAATGCCCCACAGCTGGATCTCATTGGAGGCACTTCCTCAACTGAAACTCTCTTCTCTGTGATAACTGCAGCCTGTGTCAAGTTGACACACAAAACTAGCCAGCACAATTGACCCCTTGTCAACTTGACGCACAAACACATCACTATTAATCCTCAACCCTCATGTTTTTATTTATCCCCAAGATCTAAAGTCCCACAGTCTTTACATATTAAAAGTTCAATCAATTTAAAATGTCCAATATCTTTTAAAATTTAAAGTCTCTTAACTATGGGCTCCACTAAAATACATTTTTTTTAAGAGGGAAACATATCAGAGCACAGTCACAATCAAAAGCAAAGCCACTGGGATCCAACTCACGATCTTCTGGGCTCCTCCAAGGGCATGGGTCACTTCTCCAGCTCTGCCCTTTGTAGCACACACCTTGTCTTCTAGGCTCCAGATGCCTGTACTCCACTGCTGCTGCTGTTTTTAGTGGTCATTCATAGTACTGGCATCACCAAAACACTGTCTTCCGCTGTAACTAGGCTTCACCAATAGCCTCTCATAGGCTCTCTTCATGGTGCTAGGCCTCAACTCCTTTGCATGACCCCTTCAGTCCTGGGACATCAATTGCAACTGAGGCTGCACCTTCACCAATGGCCTTCCATGGCCCTCCCACTGTGCTAAGCCTCAGCTGCTCTTCAAGACCCCTTCGTGCTGTCAAAACCAGTACCACCTGGGTGACTCTTACACATTTCCAAGTCCTGCTGCAGCACAAGGTACAACCTTGGCTATCTCTGAAACACAACCTCTTTGTGCTCTCAGAAAACACTCCCCAGAAGATGTTACCTCAATGATGCTGGTCTCTTCTTAATCACCACTAATTTCTTAGCTCCAGCTAACCAGCATCAATAGTCTCAGTAATGCAGTTTTCATTTTAGTAGTTCTGGTATCTTGTTAATCACAGCTGATACTTCAGCCCCAGCTAACCAGAACCACAAATCTTCACAATCAAAACAACATGGCCTTGATAAGAGTCTTTAATCTTCCCTCTGAAATTTCACAAGCCAGGCCTCCATCTTTTGCACTGTTCTCAACATGATCTTCCAAGCTCCCGCAGACATTCCACAGAGTTCTTAACAATCAGTGGCTCTTCTAGCTCAAAGTTCCAAAGTCCTTCCACAGTCCTCCCCAAAACATGGTCAGGTTGTCACAGGAATACCCCACTATTCTGGTACCAATTTGTCTTAGTCAGGGTTTCTATTCCTACACAAACATCATGACCACGAAGCAAGTTGGGAAGGAAAGGGTTTATTTGGCTTACTTCCACATTGCTACTTATCAGAAGGAAGTCAGGACTGAAACTCAAGCAGGTCAGGAAGCAAGAGCTGATGCAGAGGCCATGGAGGGATGTTCCTTACTGGCTTGCTTCTCCTGGCTTGCTCAGCCTGCTCTCTTTTAGAACTCAAGACTTCCAGCCCAGAGATGGCACCACCCACAAGGGGCCCTACCCCCTTGGTCACTAATTGAGAAAATGCCCCACAGCTGGATCTCATGGAGGCACTTCCCCAACTGAAGCTCCCTTCTCTGTGATAACTGCAGCCTGTGTCAAGTTGACACACAAAACTAGCCAGTACACATGGTATCACAATCCACAGGTGAGATGATCTTAAAAATAAGTGACCTCCAAAATTCTACCTGAGAACTCCAATGGCTGATAGACAACTTCATCAAAGTGGCTGGATATAAAAATAACTCCAACAAATCAGTAACCTTCCTTTATAAAAAAAAATGACAAACTGGCTGAGAAAGAAATTAGGGAAACAGCACACTTCACAATAGCCACAAATAATATAAAACATCTTGGTGTAACTCTAATTAAGCAAGTAAAAGACCTATATGACAAGAACATCAAGTCTCTGAAGAAAGAAATGAAGAAGATATCAGAAAATGGAAAGATCTCTCATGCTTACAGATCGGTAGGATTAACATAGTAAAAATGGCCATCCTATCAAAAGCAATATACAGATTCAATGCAATCCTCATCAAAATTCCAGCCCAATTCTTCATAGACATGGAAAAAACAATTCCCAAATTCATATGGAAAAAACAAAACCCCAAGATAACCAAAACAAGCTTCAACAATAAAAGAATGTCTGGGTGAAATCACCATCCCTGAACTCAACTCCTACAGAATAATAGTGATAATAACATCATGGTATTGGTACAGAGACAACAGATCTATTAATGGAATAGAATCAAAGACCCAGAAACTACCACACATACCTATGTACACTGGCTCTTTTCTCGTATGCATTATACACACACACACACAAAAAAAAAACAAGAACAAACCCCTGTTACCTCCCCCCTCCCCCTGCTTGCCACTCCACCCTCTCCCACTTATTGGCCCTGGCATTTCCCTACACTGGGGCACAGAGCCTTCACAGGGCCAAGGGCCTCTCCTCCCATTGATGACTGACTTTGTTATCCTCTACTATACACATGCTGCCAGAACATTCAGTCCCACCATGTATAGTCCTTAGTTGGTGGTTGAGTCCCTGGGAGCTCTGAGGGTACTAATTAGTTCATATTGTTGTTTGTCCTAAGGGGCTGCAAACCCTTCAGCTCCATAGAACCTTTCTCTAACTCCTTCATTGGGGACCCTATACTCAGTTCAATAGATGGCTGTGAGCCTCTACTTCTGTATTACTAGGGGATTGTCAGAGCCTCTCAGGAGACAGCTATATCAGCTGGATTGTCCTTCCTTCAGTCTCTGTCCCATAGTTAGTCTCTACAAATCCTTCCACAGGTATTTTGTTCCCCCTTTTAAGAAGGAATGAAATGTCCACATTTTGGTCTTCCTTCTTCTTGAGTTTTTTGTGGTTTGTGAGTTGATCTTCCTGTATTCCAAACTTCTTGGCTAATAACCACTTATCAGAGAGTGCATACCATGTGTGTTCTTTTGTGATTGGGCTACCTCACTCAGGATGATATTCTCCAGATCCATCCATTTCCCTAAGAATTTCACAAATTCATTGTTTTTAATAGCTGAGTAGTACTCCATTGTGTAGATGTACCACAATTTCTGTATCCATTTCTCTGTTGAGGGACATCTGGGTTGTTTCCAGTTTCTGGCTATTATAAATAAGGCTGCTATGAACATGGTGGAAGATGTGTCCTTATTATATGTTGGAGCATCTTCTGGGTATATGCCCAGGAGTGGTATAGCTGGGTCCTCTAGTAGAACTATGTCCAATTTCTGGAGGAACCACCAAACTGATTTCCAGAGTGGTTGTACCAGCTTACAATCCCACCAGCAGTGAAGGAGTGTTCCTCTTTCTCCACAACCTCTCCAGCATCTGCTGTCACCTGAGTTTTTTATCCTAGCCAATCTGACTGGTGTGAGGTGGAATCTCAGAGTTGTTTTGATTTGCATTTCCCTGATGACTAATGATGTTGAACATTTCTTTAGGTCCTTCTCAGCTATTCAATTGAGAATTCTTTGTTTAGCTCTGTACCCCATTTTTAATAGGGTTATTTGGTTCTCTGGAGTCTAACTTCTGGAGTTCTTTGTATACTTTGGATATTAGCCCTCTATCAGATATAGGATTGGTAAAGATCTTTTCCCAATTTGTTGGTTGCCATTTTCTCCTATTCACCATGTCCTTTGCCTTACAGAAGCTTTGCAACTTTATGAGGACCCATTTGTCAATTCTTAATCTTAGAGTATAAGCTATTGGTGTTCTGTTGAGGAAATTTTCCCCTGTGCCTATGTGCTCGAAGCTCCTCCCCAATTTCTTTTCTATTAGTTTCATTGTGTCTGGTTTGATGTGGAGGTCCCTGATCCACTTGGACTTGAGCTTTGTACAAGGAGATAGGAATGGATCGATTTGCATTCTTCTACATGCTAACTGCAGGTTGAGCCAGCATCATTTGTTGAAAATGCTGCCTTTTTTCCACTGGATGGTTTTAGCTCCTTTGTCAAACCATAGGTTGATGGGTTCAATTCTGGGTCTTCAATTCTGTTCCATTGATCTACCTGCCTGTCACTGTACCAATATCAAGCAATTTTTTTATCACAATTGCTCTGTAGTACAGCTTAAGGTCCGGGATTGTGATTCCACCAGAGGTTCCTTTATTGTTGAGAATAGTTTTTGATATCCTGGGTCTTTTGTTATTCCAGATGAATTTGCAAATTGCTCTTTCTAAGTCTGTGAAGAATTGAGTTGGAATTTTGGTGGGGATTGCATTGAATCTGTAGATTGCCTTTGGTAAGATGGCCATTTTTACTTTATTAATCCTGCCAATCCATGAGCATGGGAGATCTTTTCATCTTCTGAGATCTTCTTCAATTTCCTTCTTCAGAGACTTGAAGTTCTTGTCAAACAGATCTTTTACTTGCTTAGTTAGAGTTACACCAAGGTATTTTATATTATTTGTAAGGGTGTTGTTTCCCTAATTTCTTTCTCCACATGTTTATCTTTTGTGTAGAGGAAGGCCTCTGTCTCGAATTATTACTTAACAGCCAGTAGTTTCAGTGATTAATTTAGTTCCATTTTGTTGTGTAATTGTCTTATGTGGTTTCTAGTGATTTCTGATCGTGTGTTTTCTGGGGTTCATGGGCATTTGGGTACACTATATAGCACGAGGGATGCCAGCTGCCAATAATGTCTAATTGCAAGAACTAATAATTTGTATCAGGAGCTAAAAGCAGACTTGACTTCACCATATTGAGTTCCCCATTCTTTAAACCAAATGCTAAGCTAACGATTTTCAACATTTAAAGTTAGAATCCAGTGGTAATGAACATGATTCTGGAGCATGATGGAAAACCAATCACAACAATTAATTGTCTTTGAAAATTCAGTACTTCCAGCCTCCAATTTCTACAAAGCACAGATGTGTCTTTTAAAATATGCACGAAATGGTATCAGCATCAGAAGCTGATCCTTCTCCATGTTAAGTACTTCAGAAATTAGGTAAAATTTGTCTCTAAATATGTCTTGTTGGGACTTAGATCTGACATCTTTTATTCACTATATTTAAATCATGAGGACACATAAGAAATTCCATAAAAATAATTGACTGTGTTTGTTTTTGTTTTTCCACTCAGGAATTACCAAAAAGAAAAGCATGCTATTAGCATGAAGATCGCAACCATCCATGCCAGTGTAAAAACTAAACTGTCTCTCAAGAAGCAGTTGGAAAAGGGTTAAACATATTAGTGGGAATTCAAGGTTTCACGGCTAAGTGGTAAAATAATTCAAAGGATCAAATCTAATAAACAGGAGAGTTTAATGATTACTGCATCTTCCGTGCACCAATTTAATTCACTGTTACACACATAGTAAAGCTCTTAGCTCTACACTTGGCAAAATAATTACCTCATTAAAAGAAGATGTAAGTGTAGCTAAGAAATCTTCATGGACTCAGGTTTGCCCAAGGAAAACACAAGGTTTATATTAAATAAAACTTCTATATTCCACTTAATATCAGAACATAGAAGCTTTAAAATGCCACCATATTTGGGGAAAATAAAAAGAGACTATTATTAGATAAATGCACATAGATATTTTTTAAATATGACAGGTTATATTTCTGAATGTGTTATACTCTTATGTATGTAACAATAGAAGATTCAGCTAAATTCAGAAAAGGAAGAATTCCTCAGATAAGGGCCTCTCAAGCCTTGTTGAATATGTGAGTCACTTGGAAAGCATTTAAAATTATGGATACCTTCATCTAATAAGCAAGGTTCTGGTTTTAGAAGGTGGAAATGTCTAGGCATAAGTACATTTTAAAAGCTCTCTGAGTCACTGTAATAT
>JADRCD010195204.1:0-25762 GCA_019843815.1 Montemys delectorum | reverse complement strand
GGAATGTTTCCCCATGTTTGTTTATCATGATCCAATAGAAGGTCACACATCCATGAATATTTCAGAAGCGCACCTTGGGTATTATAAATGAATTTTTAATAAATGACACAAATTATGATAGAGATAGAATAGTGGATATTCTCAAGAAATTAGGAGAGAGGTCAACACTCATTGTAGCAATCTCTCCTAAAACAAGCTCTATCTTGTACACATAAAAATGTATCCAACATCAGAACCATTAGAAGTTCTTGGAAGCAAGAGAAAAATATTTATATATTTTTGAAATATTATACATCTTTTATTATATTTCAAATTACATTACTTTAAATTTTAAGTCTAATTATATTATATTTATTATATTTATTCACTTGTATGAAAGTACCTTCTTCCATATTTTACATTTATTTATGTGTACATCTCTATATCCACTGGAACATATGGAAAGGCACATATGTGGACATCAAATCATAACATACAGAGGTGAGTTCTTTCCTTACATAACGTAGGTTCTGAGACTGAACTCAAGTAATCCTGTTCTTAATTTTCATTTGGAATTTTAGCTTTAGTTTCCACTTTTAGTCTTTTTTGTCTTTGTTCACATTTCTGTTTTCTTCTTATTGTTTCTTTATTTTATAAAGTTTGCATCTATTGTTACTAACAGAAATGTGACTGCATGCATCATAATATGTGAACAGCCTAATCTGTATATGAAAGTTTTTTTTAACTCATAAAACTCCTAGCCTATTTTCCTCATTTCCTGAGGACCTTCGTGTTTTAGGATGGTTATCCAAGAAACTTTACCCTGGAAGTGCTTGTTCATTCTACTCTGAGTTATAAATTATCATGTAAATGCCATCTCAACTTACTGCAGAGACGTCACTTTCTGAACACTCATATCATTCAGTCACTGTATGAGAAAATGTTTGAGATTTATAATGCAGAGTACAAATAAGAATTGAAATATAGAATGTCCAAACCGGACTTACAGCCTGCATGCACTTGAGAAATACTGACCCTGATAAACATGTAACTGATTTTGAGTAACCTAGAAAAATAAAGCCAAGGAGAACAATGGGTTGTCTTTGACATTTCTGTTTTCTCTGTCCATTTGTGATAATATTGTACACTTTTATTACCAAAAAATCATTTTTTGCATCTGTATTGTTTACTATTTTACACAGAAAATATAAAATCATTATCTTAAGCTGTGTCTTTCTTTATATCCAATTATGTGATGACAATTTTAATTAGAGTTTTATTGAGTAATTTTTGGCTGACCTGTCGACAATGTTGTTCCTTAGCTTCATTCTGTAGAAATATTTTTGAATCTTCATGGTATTGGTGATCATTCTAAATAATGGAAAGGTGAAATAGGGTATTTTTGAAAGATTGAGAGCAATCGCAACGTGAACATGACAAGTTCTTGGGAGATTAGCCAATGAAATTGACTGACAAGGAAGTAAGAACTCTTATTTTGTGTTGATCAAACTCCTAAAAATTACCTTTAGTACAGATTTCAGAGTCAAGATGAACTGTCACAGTTTCTCCCTTCCTTGCCCTAGTATGGCCATAGAGATGATTTATCCAGCGTACCTTTGGAGTTTATAGAGTATGACATGTCCCGTGGTATAACTTATATGGCTGCAGAACTGAATGCCTAGAAATCCACGCTCTAGGTAATAGTTTTCTACTTGAGGACAGTCTAAAGATGCAGGGATGTAGGAACTGACCTCTCTGCTAAGTGGGATGGATTTTGTCAGAGTCTGTATCCCAGCCATATCTAATGAGAGAAGGTGTACTGAGGATCTTCATTAGACTTTCCATCCTGTTTTTCAGAGCTGTGTTCCAGTTGTGTGCTCTCTTCTGTTGCTTAGGCTTCCCTTATCCCCTACTCTCCTCACTATCATTAATCTAAATTGTTAGAATTCTGTTACTACACCTTAAATTTGCAAGACACAAATTCTATGTAATTCCTTTTTCCTGATTAGAGCTGGATGAATAAAGTCTCAAACCTCAAGAAACTTGTTATCTTTAGAGGAAAGATGATCAACAGTATTAAAAAGAGTACAGGATGAATTTTACTGATGTTATTATTTTACTAATAATAGGACAAATAATACAATAAAATACAATCAAACCCAAGAGCACAGAGGTTGACTATCATATGTGGGTAATTATGATGAGCACATTAGGCCAGTCATAGAACAAAGTATAGGCGTTACGGTCCTGTGGTTCTTGGATTCTGGATTACCAGAAAGCACCAGTGGAAACCCTTAGTTTAATAGGGATCCAAACAGAAAAAACAGTTTGACTCAGGCTGTGTGAATGAGCCCCAGATGCCTGTGTGGAAATTCATATTACTGATGTTCATATGCTATTGGACAAAACAATTCAGAAAGCCAGTGGTTAGGCAAGTGGTTAAGAAATATATCCTCCTCTTGGCAGAATGCTTAGCTGTGGACAACCGGGCACTACTCCACATGTGCAGTGAAGAAAACTTAAGAAAGTGGCATCTGATCCACCACAGCTGATGGCCAGAAAGTGAAGAAGACAGCTGTGGGATATCGAGAGGCAGATCATTCTTATTAGGCATATAATGACTACTTTTACTCCTTTGATTTAAGTAAAAACACAAAGTGAAGAGAAAATGATTCTTTTAATAGTAATTCTCTTGACAGTAATTGCTGTGATGTGTCTTGCCAGGGATAGTTAGCATGTGAAGAAAATGAATCAGGCAAATCTTCTAATAATTATTATTCTGCCAAATGATGAATCAAATAGACAGGAGGATGAGGATATCCTTAAATGCCTTTCTCTCTTGAAACTTAATGGTACTTTGTGCGTTGAACAGTATTTTCTCAAAGTATGATTTCTCTGAAACACTTTGTCAGTTCCAGCTGATTTTTTTCCATTGAGAAATTATTTTCAAACTATCATTATTCAGTTAATTATTTCATAAATGTTTGCTTTTGCACAGAGTGAGTTAGTACATCAGTATAAAATAAAATATTATTTTACAGCTAATATGAAGCAGTAAAATGTATTGACGGAAACTGTATTTTCTTTAACATATTAACATTTGGTACTATATATGTGTATAAATTTCATCACTTAAGTAATTGATATTTAACTGAAACAATTTCCAAGTAAAAGGTTCTCTTGATTATCAAAATAGGTTGTATTATTTAATTTATTGAACAATTTGGAATATTTCCTCTAACCATTATAAAAGTGTATAAAATCTAAAATCTACAAATTGTGGAAATGCAACTGTATGCAAGCTATGTGCTCATACTAAAATTTATAAGTTATATTACTTGAGGGCATAATAAAGGGCAATCATTGGGTATGGGTCTATATGGAGGGACGTGTGGGAGAAGGATAAGTAAAATTATAGTATGTATACAAATGTCAAAATAAGACAGTATTTTCTATGCTAATCTTCTTTAGTCTTCTTCTTTTAGAGAAAATAGAGTTTTCCTTCTCATAATATATCATGATTACGCTTTCCCCTCTCTCTTTTCGTCCTAAGTCCATCATTTCTCCCCTTCCACTCCAACTCACCTCTTTATGTCTCCAATTAGAAAACAAACAGGCATATTATGGATAATAATCAAATGAATATGGCATAGTATAATGTAAAAGTATAGTAGGATAAAACAATAATGACTCATCAGAATTAGATAAAACAAACAGGAGAAAGAGCAAGTGAGAGAGAGAGAGAGAGAGAGAGAGAGAGAGAGAGAAGGGAGAAGAGAGTCCAAAGGAGGCACAGGAAAGAGAGATCCAATTGTTTATACACTTAGGAATCCATAAAGATATTAAATTGGATGTAAAAATACATATATAAATGGATCATATTGTAAAAAATGAGATTAAAAGTTTTAAATGAAATGCATTAAAATGTGATAAAATTTAAAAATTAAAATTAAAGGAAACAAATAACTTCCAAAGATGTCCTTGCAACAAGGCAGAATTTTTTTCCTCTGGTCATGACAATTCCATGCTATCAAACATTATACCAACAGAGCATAAGAAAGAGCATAATGAAAAGCTGATTCCTTTCTACAGAATCTGCTACAATATTGTACTCAAACTTCATCATTTTGTCTCATACAGATTCCTTATACTTTTTTCCCATTCTATCATGTGCTCAGAATTCACCTTTATTTATCTCTACACACATACACATCCTTCCTCCTCACTTGTCATAGAGTTTTAAATGAACATGTAGAGAAGAGAAAGAAAATAAAAAGAAAAGAACCAGCTCTCCACTTAAAAGTTAGCAGATGTGACTTTTCTTTGAATTCATAATGTACCTGAGCTATATTTGCAAAGATTAATATGTTGGTCAAAGACATTCCTGAAATTCTAGGTTTTTCAGGTTGGTAAAAACAAATAATTAAGTGCCAGCTAAAATTAAAACAAACAAAACCTATAAATGGAAATTGAATGTGATTCTGAACCTTTCCCGGACTCTTTGTTCATGACTAAGACTAATTAATTGCAAAGGTGATAATTGAATTCGAGGAGTTGAATTTGAAATGCAAAGACACTTTTGGCTCATAGCTTGTTTGTGTGAGCATCAAAAGAATTGTATGTCCATTACTCCCCAGATTTATTATGTTGTAATGCGTTTTCAAGTTAAAAAGCATGTTTCAAACATAGGATATTTTAAAAAAATGTTTCTTGAAACTGTTATATCAGCTATGGATATTAAGTTATAGACTGAGAAAGACTGTGATTAGTTCCTGTATATACATTTGAAGTATCCCAGTTTTACATTCTCCTGTTGCTTAGTGTCTGTCTAGACTAACTGAATACACTAACAAAAGAAAGCACAGAGTGTTAGGAAGCATCTTTCCTGGGCTTGTTTACATCTCATGTCTCAGTGTCTCTACTTTATCAATACAAGCCTTTTTTCTTTTGGAGTTGGTCATGGAGTCTCTAGAAGAAACAATATAAGAATAAGCTTGTTGTTTTGCCAAAATGCTTATAGAGCATTATAGACTTATTTCCTTCTGGCTTAAATACTCTTTGCCTTGTTTAGAAAGCATAATAAACTCAGCAATAACTTGTTTGTCTATAGAAAAGCATATTTTTATTAATATAATATTATTTATCCTTGCTATTTTCTTGATAAGTATAAGCAAAATTCATATTAAATCTCATCTTTCTTATGTCCTTTCCACAATTCTCTGTTTCTTCTCTCCTCTCTTCTATCTCCTCTCTTTTCTTATCTCTTTCCTTTTTTCTCGCTTTCTCATCATTTTTTGTTTTACTTTTCTTCCTTCCTCTCATCCTTCTCTTAGATTCTTTCTTTCAATTGAAGAAAGACTATAGTCAGCACACTGAACTTCAGAAATATTAGTGAACTGTCTGACTTTGCAGTATTCTGTGCCTCAGTCATCACTGGAGAATTTTGATCACTAATCTTTTTATATTTTCATGAAAAATATTACCAAAATGTTTAAAATCCCCTTTCTTCCTGTAATGTCTAATGTGGTCTCTCTGTGAGAGTGAGTGTGTGTGTGTGAGAGTGTGTGTGTGTTTACATGTGTTATAAAATCAATTGCCTCTACCATGAGTTTTTAAGATTTTATATACAGAAATTATTAAAAAAACGGCAAGGGATGTCTTTTCAATGACACAGCTAAGATTTATAGCAGAATCCAGGTTGTACTTTTCTCAACTGACTTTCTCTGCTATATTATGTTTCCTAAACTTCTCAACTCTAATGTCAGTAGTACAAGAGGAAACTTTCCTTACTTCATTAAATAATAGTAAGTGCCAGATGGAATTTCAAAATAAGCAGCATCAATGCTCTTTAAACTTGTTATCTGTTCTGTCTAAATTCAAGGGAGATTGTGGAAACATAACCTAATGAATGTAGAACAGAAAATACTTTTCCTATTGAGCCACACATTCTTTTTTATTTTTTTTTTTTTCGTTTTTCATTTTTCAAGACAGGGTTTATCTCTGTGTAGCCCTGGCTGTCCTGGAACTCACTCTGTAGACCAGGCTGGCCTTGAACTCAGAAATCTGACTACCTCTGCCTCCCAAGTGCTGGGATTAAAGATGTGAACCACCACTACCCTGCGAGCCACACGTTCTTTAACTTCTGCTATATCACCATGTTTACGATGGACCAGGCAAGTAAGTTTGACTGAACAACTGGACCCTCTTTCATTTAACGTAGCATCTAATTGGGAAGAATGAAATTGAACTTTACTGTGCCATATCTCAGAAGATGGTTTGGGGGAAGATGCAGTCTGAGAAGCTGAATGTAGGTGCAAAGATATTTAAGGCAAGGAGAGATAGGAAAGGATTGGTAATCAGTCGTTCTTTTTGGCATCTGCAAAAAAGGCACAAATCTACATTATTTAATAAAGTTGTCAGATTGCAATAGAGCTTAAAAGAAGAGTCATGTATTAGCAGTAAGAACTGATGTTTATATGTTAGGAATTAGTTTCCAAATTGAGTACAATGAAATATTTATTATTTTATAATTTATGAAGATTATTTATGTACTGTAATTTATGTTTCATACATTAATAATAGTTCTAACTTAGTTTCAAACCTTTCTCCATGTAGAGAAATCTACAGTATATGTGAATGTAACATTTAAAGGAAAAATGCATAGGCAGCAAGGGTCATACATCAATTCACAAAGTTTGGTAGCATTAAATAACAATGTTGGACCACACTCTAAGGTTTTTTTCTTATAGATAATAAGTGGAAAAAAAGAGAAAAGATACTGATGAAGAAGGTAATTTTTGCTTGGTTTTGATTTGTTCCCAAAGGGGAAATTTGCTCTTTTTCTTTTACATACCTGAATTTACAACTGAATTTTTTTCTATTGGAATTAAAATAAGGCATTTGGTTTCATATACATAGATCATATATTTTCCATGTTTTGTCTTTTCAAAATATCATTCTGATTTTCCACTACTTTGAAAAGAAAACTAATTTTCTTTGTTTCAAAATAAAAAGAAAGTTCTTAAAGTTATTTCCACTTAGTTTCTAACTTCTCCATTAGATTTTTTTTCTATCTTTCTCACATCAGTCACAATTTGTAGACTTTGCTCTCCTTGTCTGATGCAATCAGAGTAAATGAAATGGAGAATCAAAATGTCGATGCCTTCCTAATCCAGGAACCATGACCTCATTTTTGCTTTCACCCATTTCTCCTAAACTATAAGGCCTTGTTCATCAATGACTAGAATTGTGTCACTATAGTATGTTAGAAGTATAGACACATTTCTGTTCATATGCTAAAATATTTTCAAAGCTTTCATAGTTCATTACAGAAAAAGTTACCATTACTGTTAATTATATGTAATTTGATTGGTTTTATCTTTATCTCAAAACTTCTATTCTTTATTCAAATATAAATCACAGGAGTATTATCTATAATACAAAATTTGAAATGACAAAAATAGTATTTTGTTAATGAAGCATTTCATTTTATAATTTGCTCCACTCACACAGTAGTTTCTCCAAATAATTTAACACCTATTTATATATGTGCATGCATACATAGGCATGTGCATGTCCTGAATAAAATCTGAGTGAAGCTTGATGAAATCTCTGTTGTATATTTTCTCCTGCCAAGATATATTTTCTGAGTGTTTTCATATTAATGGAACAATTCACAAAAGGACAAAGTTAGAAAGTTGTTTGCTTTATAGATAACATTAATATAATGAATTAATTATTCATTAATTATTATCACTTCTTTCTGCTATTACCAGTCTCCCTAACCCAAGTTGTAGTGGTTTAGAATTTTAAAGGCAGATGACTTCTCCAATATGGCCATCTGGTAAACCCTTGCCTTAAGGAGTTGAACAGGCATAGTAAGTGTTACCACATGGTATTTCCATAAAATGTAGCTGCTGGTCATTCACTTCCACTTTTATGTCATTTTGCTGATGAGTGAGAAGTGGGGTTGTATTATTGATAGTTTACAGATAAGATAGTATTTTGTAGAGAGAAGTCAGCCTAGATCACTGAATGAAGCATATCCATTGGAGTTCATGATTATCCAGAAAAAAATAAGAAAAATAAAATTTTATTATCTGAATAAAACATAAAAATGGTTGGGCAGTGGTGGTGCACTCCTTTAGTCCTAGCACTTGGGAGGCAGAGGCAGGTGGATTTCTGAGTTAGAGGCCAGCCTGGTCTACAGAGTGAGTTCCAGGACAGCCAGGGCTATACAGAGAAACTTTGTCTCAAAAAACCGAAAAAAAAAAAGGAAAATATATAAAATAAAATTGTGTTTATATATTTAATTTTCCAAATACTAAATGAAATAAGATATATTATCAGGTGTTTGCACATTTGTCACTGACTGCTACAATCATTTATTGCTCATGCAAAGCCTCTAAGGAAGATGTCATGCTGATCTGGCTATCCTAGTTAAAAAACAATAGAAATCAATATTTTGAATTTGCACTACAGTTTCTATGGTATCACATCTTTGATAAAAAACAAAATTGCCTGTAGTCTAACTATAGTTTAATAAAAGGACCATCTCTGTGGCAATTATATTTTATAAATCTCAAAATTAAACATCATTACTTTTGTCTCGAGGTTAACTCATTCATTGATGTAGTTCACATGTAGTTTACCAATGTTTGTTTCCCAATATTTAATTGAGAATTTCATATAGTATACAATAAAATGTGATTATAAAGTCCACATATCTCCTACCCTAATATCTTACGTATTCTTCCATACAAGTCCTGCTACAATTTTATGCCCATTTCTATTTTTACTAACTAACTATGTCTAGTTATTGAGTCCTCTATGTGTGTATCTCTGGATATTCTACTAGATCTATAAAAAATATCTAGGACCCATACTCTCAACAACCAATGCTCCCTGCCTGCCCACACAATAGCTATTAACTGCCAACATCTTCAGTAAAAAGTGCATCTTGGAATCCACATCCACATCTGTGCCCTAAGTATGGCTGACTTGATCTTGGACAAGTTGTTGTTGCTATGAATTTATGATTTCAATATTCCTTGCATGTCCAGAAGACAACATTTCACAGCACTTGTCCCCATATTCCATCTTTTACATCCTTTTCTCCTCATCAGTGGTATTCACATAGCCTTGGTCATTGTTCCTTGAGGGATGATAAAGATGCTCGATTCAGAGTCAGCACTCATCTCTTATTCTTAGCATTTGGATCAGGCAAGAGTCTCTGAATTGGCAGCTGCTCTCTGCAGAAAGAAGACCCTCTATCTTCTGTTGAGAGCAACCCATGCCTGTAGGTATAAACATAAATCTTTAAAAGATAAGTTGACACCACTGTCTTTTAGCAAAATATAATGTATTCTATAGGCCTTTGAGCAGGATTTTGACTGGGCATAAAATCTCCTACTAAGAGGCTTGTCTCAAATCTAATAAGAAAGCATTTAGTTACTCAATAATGATCACAATGAACTTTTACTGAATTTGAAAAGAGGTTATTTCTCTAGCTCCTTCATTGGAGACCCTGTAATCAGTCCAATGGATGGCTGTGAGCCTCTACTTCTGTATTAGTTGGGTACTGTGAGCCTCTCAGGAGACACCTATCTCAGGCTTCTGTCATCCAGCACTTGTTGGCATCCACAATAGTGTCTAGATTTGATGATTGAATATGGGAAGGATTCCCAATGAAGGAGCTAGAGAAAGGACCCAAGGAGCTGAAGGGTTTGCAGCCCCTTAGGACGAACAACAATATGAACTAACTAGTACCCTCAGAGCTTCCAGGGACTAAAACTCCATTCAAAGAGTACACATGGGGGAACTCATGGCTCCAACAGCATGCATATAGTAGAGGAGGGCCAAGGTGGTCATCAATGGATGGAATGGCCCTTGGCCCTGTGAAGGTTCTATGCCCTATTGAAGGGGAATGCCAGGGCCAGTAAGCAGGAGGGGGTGGGTTGGGATGGTGAGCAGGGGGAGGGGGGGGGAACAGGAGATTGTTGTAGGGTTTTTTTATGTTATTTGTTTTTCTTATTTTATTTAATTTTTTTTTTAGGGGAACCTGAGAAAGGAGATATTGTAAATAAGAAAAAATCTAATAAAAAAAAAGAAAGAAAGAAAAGAGGTTATGTATTTACCTTTAAATTAAAAAATTGGGATATATCTCAGTTGGTAAAGTGATTGCTATATAAGAATGAGGCCCTGAGTTTCATCCCCAAGGTGTGGTGAGCACTTATTATGCTAATAATGCTGGGATGCAGAGATACACTACCCAATAGGGATCACTGGCAAGTATACTTAATCCAATCAGGAATCTCCAGGTCTCTTTGTGAAACTCTGTCTCATTGAACAAGGAGAATGGTACCCAAGGAACAACACACAAAGTTGTGCTGTGGACTCAATATGCATATGCACATACACTCAAAAATATATACTCAGAAACTAAAAAGAACTTAATTGAAGTAAAATACAAAATATAAAGGGTCAATATTATCATCTTTGTCTCTCCAGGAAAGTCCTGTTGTATGTCTTCAAGAGACAGGCATAATTTGCAATTACAGGATTATAGATATGAATATTTTGTATTACAAGTTATCTACTGTCATTCAAATGAGTTCAAGTAAGATAGGAGTTTTCGTCTGTAAAAAATGGTTTTCAGAGGCACACATTTAATTTTTATTATCCAAATAATACTATTGACTATTCCTTGATCTCCCACTGATTCCAAAAGGAACAATTATGTCAGTACTCTTATTTTCTTTTTTATTGGATATTTTCTTTCTTTACATATCAAATATTATTCCCTTTCCCTGTTTCCTCCTCCTGGAAACCTCCTATTCTATCCTCCATCCTCCTGCTTCTATGAGGGTGTTCCTCCACCTACCCATCCATTTCCATCTCCCCACCCTTGATTCCCCTGCACTGGGGCTTCTATTGAGCCTTCTTAGGACAAGAAGATTCATGCTGTATCCTCTACACCCTGGCATGTTAAGTCTTTGCAAAGCTGGGAGCTTCCATTCCCATTGAAGCCAGACAAGGCAGCCGAGCTAGAACATATCCCACAAACAAGTAACAGCTTTTTGGAATAGAGCCAGCTCCAGTTGTTCAGGACCCAGATGAAGACCAACTTGAACATCTGCTACATGTGTTTGGAGAGGCTCAGGTCCAGCCAGTGTATGTTCTTTGGTTGATGGTTCAAACTCTGAGAGCCTCAAGAGTCCAGGTTAGTTGATTCTGCTGTCTGTTGGTCTTCCTGTGGAGTTTCTATCCCCTTTGGGGTAAAAATAGAATTTGGAATAATGTATGTCATACATAATGCATTAAAATAAGGTCTTAGGTAATTAAATATGAGTTGCTTATTTGAAAAAAATTAAGTTTGAAGTCCATTTATATTTATTGTCATTCATCTAATTGTGGTTAAGTTTGAAAAAGAACTTTGTTCAGATAGAAAGGCGTTGCTACTATAAAATAAGTGATACAAATAAATTATACAAATATTATTTATTAAGTATTTTAAGTTATTTGAAATATATCTGATGATATCAGGCATAGCTTAGGTAGTAGTCTGGCTTATGAGATTAGCTTGTCTTCAGTCACCCTCATCTACTTATTATATTCTGGAATTATTGAGAAAATATGTTTGTCAAGATCTATTTATATATGCTATTGTTTTTAATTTTACTATACACACTGTACACCCTTGTGTGACTTTATTATATCATCTACATATTACTGTTTTCTTTTATTTTTTAATTCAATAATGTAGTTCTTGCATCCTTCAGTGGATGACACTATGTCACAGTGTTAAAAGTTTAGATTTGCTTTGTAGGGAATGCAGTGATTTAGTTTATTTTAATCACTCATTCTTATTCTATGAAAATGAGATCAATAGGATTAAGAAACTTATTAATATAGAAAGATGTATGTGTGAGGGCATTTTTAAAAATAATACTGGTCATTTTGTATGCTAAAAGGTAACCTTCAGTTAATATCAAGGTTTTCATTTTTAAAGTGTGTGTGTGTGTGTGTGTGTGTGTGAGAGAGAGAGAGAGAGAGAGAGAGAGAGAGAGAGAGAGAGAGAGAGAGACTGACATACACCATATACCACTGTATGAGAGAGCAAGGTGAAGGAATTTGCTCCCAGTTTTCAACATGTAGATTCTGGAGGTTGAATTCAGGTTGTGAAGCTTAGTGACAGTCACCTTTATCCATTGAGACAGCTTACAGTCTCAAGCCTTAAATTTTTACAGTAATTATATCTATTTGCATGTATGTTTATTTGCATGCTTACTTTAGATATGAATGACATGACACTTTCAGTCTTAAAAATATATCTAAAATAATCATAGAAGTAAATATTAAATGGATTTTATAAACAAAACGTTTCTTTGAAAACCTTAATGGCAAAACTGACAAGTGAGGTTTAAGGAGTGTGGTGTTTGGTTTTAATATTTTTGGCTTGCTGAAATTTGGCTGGGAATATGTCTACATGTGACATTTAACTTTTGTTCATTATAAACAGGGTGATAATTTTTCTTGAATGTAAACAAAACATCAATTAGTGGATCTAGTACCAATTAAGCCAACTTTGTTTTTGTTCAGTATACCACACAGAAGAATATTATGCTGCTATCAGATCTTTATAATATACAGAAGCTGGAACTTTTTTCTCAGGTAGACAGCAAATGCAATATATCACCACTTAACATATCTTAATACCATATATAATTAGAATGCTAAATGCCAGCAAATGTGTTTTATAAGCTGTACTAATGTACCTTTTAGCAGCACTGCTTACCTGCTGAGCAGCTATCATATTTAAAACTGGTTTCCAGGCTCCCTGTGCTTTCGAGGAGGAGGCAGGCTAAAGTAATGATACTATTGAAACTGTATATAATCATCTCCTATAAAAAGTCTAGTCCTGATTCCAATTACGTTAATTTACTGCAGAGGGAACTGTACCATTCAATCACAAGAAGGTTCAGAGCCTTACAGAGGCCCCTTGACGGCATACTTGGAGTCCCCTTGAAAGAATTTAGCAAATCCCTTTGTGGTACATGAGGGCTTAAAGCTGTAATAAACCAATCCTTTACGTTGGTAAATTCCTCTGAAGTCAATGAAGGCTTGGCAGGGATTGGAGATTGAGGGTTTTCCTTTTTCTGTTCACTCTCCAAAAGTCACTCAGATGATATATAACAATACAGACAACTATTCTCTACTTCTAGTGTCACGAAATGGTAAAATGATTATAACTCAAAGTTAAACATCAGTTTAAACTTGAGCCATCTGATGCTAGTACCTTAGAAATGCTAATGATACTTTATTTTATTTTATATAATATTTTGCATTTAAGTATATCACTGTTGTATTCTTCTGTGCCAGGTAAAACTCTCAGGACACATTTGATATGGAATTGTGAAAAGGGTTGTAATGCAATTTTCTTTACCAATAAAGCTCTTTTGGTGACAAACAGGCTGACTTTCAAGCTTAGAGCAGTCTCTAGCTTGGAACTCCATTTAAATAGACCATAATTTTATGTAACTCTCCAGAAGGAATAGCCATGCTCTATCTATAGCACAATGATCTTAGTAGAAATATGAATCCACTCTGACACATTTCTTTGTTGTAGATACACTGAGTATCTTTCCTAATGATTTCTATTTTTTCCTCCAAACAGGAAACCATTTATTGATGACTAATATACCCAATGTTGTCAGAGGAAATCTATTCAGACTGAGCAGTTCTTGTAAAACATATTCTGCCATGGAAAACTATATTGAAGTCATAACTTCAAAATTACAAGTTATTTAGGAATTATGGTCTGAAGTAGTTATTTTAGCAAACCTTGAATTTTTTTCTTAATTTTTTCAGATGGATGGTGCATTATAGGAGAGAGGGACTGGCCAGTATTGCCCTATAGAATATGACATGCTTATAACATTTTAATATGATATATATTTCAAACTGTGGAATAGTGCATACACGTTAAATTTATAGAATATTACAGGGACTTAAAACACATGCTACAAAATATCAGAAGAAGATGTTAGCTGTGAAAGTTATCAAACCTCTTCAGATGGTCTTAATTTCAATCTATTAGGTCTTTGATTCACTGTTCTAAAGAACTGACAGAAAAATGATCCTTGGGTTTCAAGGAAGCCAGCTGTTGAGTTACTCTTCTTCAAGCTGTTCATATTGGGGTCAGGAAAAGGACTAAAAATCCTGGTATACTAGGCTTAGCTACCAGTTCGCAAAGGTTGATAAGGCATTTGAACCTAACAGTGTTGACACAGTAAAGAAGTTTTAATAACAGTGTAACCACACTAAGAAAAAAGGACTCCAAGACATGTAAGATCAGTGGTTCATGTGATAGTAGCTGTCTCCATGTTGTAGACATAATACAAGGACTTTCTCCACTTGCAGTAAATGTTGAAAACAAATGTAATAAGAAAAAAATGAAGTTGATGCACAACAAGAAAAAATAGAATTAGTTTAGTGATTGAGAGAATTTAAAAATTTATTACTATTTTTTATACTTTATTCCTTTTTTTGCCACCTAGACTTCAACTCCTTCCAGGTCTGCCCACTGAACAATCCCCATCCCATACGTCCTCTACCCCACCCCGTCTCCAGGAGGATGTCCCCATCTCCCCAGCCCCACCCCTTCAGACCTCTCTGTTCCATTGGGCCTTAAATCTCTCATGGTTAGGTGTATCTAATCTCACTAAGGCCAGACCAGGGAGTCCTCTGTTGTTTATGTGTTGGGAACCTCATATTAGCTGGTATATGCTACCTGATTGGTGGCTCAGTGTCTGAGAGATCTCAAGGTACAGGTCAGTTGATAGTGCTGGTCTTCCTAATTGGCTGCCTGTCTCCCCAGTTTGTTCCAGCTTTTCCTTTTCCCTGCCATGGACTGGGTTGCTATGGGGACCTCTTGTTCCATGGGATAAGTAGAGTTCTGGCCAGGTGGGCAAAGAATTCAGTAGGTGACAGAGTCAACACAAGAAGGTACCGAGTCTGAGTGTATTTCTCCAAAATGGCATCAGACTTTACAGTCATTATAAAAGAGAAATGAAAAATCAGCCGGGCGGTGGTGGCGCACGCCTTTAGTCCCAGCACTTGGGAGGCAGAGGTAGGCAGATTTCTGAGTTGGAGGCCAGCCTGGTCTACAGAGTGAGTTACAGGACAGCCAGGGCTATACAGAGAAACCCTGTCTCAGAAAAAAACAAAAAAACAAAAAACAAAACCAATCCCCGCCCCCACCAAAAAAAAAAGAAAAAAGAAAAAAGAAAAATCTGGCAGCTCAGCGATCGAGGTACATCTGAGGCCACCTGAAACACCTGGTCTAAAGAAGCCACCTCTCTTCTGGACAGGCACTGCACCCCAGGGGTTGGGGGGGACTGGGGACTGCGGATCACATGAGGCTCAAAGTTCTAATCTCTGTCTCGAATGCTCTGCTGCTAAATGCTGTACACTGTCTCATACACGCGCGCACTTGTACACATACACACATACACCCACCCACCCCCACACACACGCACACATTCTGCTCAAGATCCCACTTATCCTTAGTAAAATGCCCACTATACTAATCTTCTGGGCTAGTAGAGACACATCCCATTCTTGCTAACTCCTAGGAGTGGCTCAGCTGCCTTACATGACTGAAAATGAGGAACCTCCTTGATCTTGCCCTGTAATAAGTCTCCCATTCTGTAAGCTTCAATGCCCTACCCACAATGCCAAAGGCAATTAGTCTGGATGGGTAACATCTTTATGAAATTCCAAGCCAGAGTTTGGCTAAGATGTTAAAATATTGGTAAAGGTCAGAGAGCAATGTCTAATCTTGTCTAGCTATTAGTAAATCATATCTTGGTGGGCACCTAGCACACGAGTTCACAAGGACATATCTGAGTTAGGGGCTGCCACGAATGAATTCCAAGAGACTGGCTTCCTTTGAAACTTTTGCCTCTGGTCTGTGGCCAAGCTTTTGGGCTCTTCACAAGACTTCATTGGAGTGGGTGTGGCATTTCCCCAGTTCAATCATAGTAATTCTAATCTTCTGTCCATTTGTTGAGTGCTAGTATCTGCAACTTTTTCAGCTGCTTATTGCCCCACTCAAAGGGCAACCATGCTAGGCTACTGTATGCAAGCACACCACAGCATCAGAAACAGTGACATACCCCAAGCCTCCCCTTGAGCTGGATCCCAATTTGGGCCTGTCACTGGACCTTCTTTCTCTCATGCTCTTCTCCATTTTTGACCCTGCAGTTCCTGTAGACAGGAACAATTCTGGGTCAGAGCTTTTGACTATGGGATGGCAACCCTATCCCTCCACTTGATGTTCCCTCAACCCACTGTAGAGCACTTCATCCAAGGTCTCTCCCTTTGAATCCTGATAGTCTCTCACCTTCCAGGTGTCTGTTACATTCTAGAGCCCCCCAACCTCACCTCCTACCTCCAGAGGTTGCCTGTTTCCTTCCCTGTCCATGTGAGTGTGTGTGTGTGTGTGTGTGTGTGTGTGTGTGTGTGTGTGTGTGTGTGTACCAAAGCCAAAGTTAAATCTTTGTCAATATACATTAATATTTACTGAGGTTTTAAGTAAGGGATTTTTTGTAATTGTCTACTACATTAAGCCCTGTGTTAATATCCAGAAATAAAATCTGTAATAGTATTTCCCTTGTCATCAAGGAGATTATAACCTCCCAAATCTGCAAATAGATAAGTAAATAAACATAAAATAAAACTACAGTGATAAAGTATTCTCTGGGGCTTACAGTTTTGAATAGAACTTTCACATAGCTTTGAAATTACAGTTTTAGGACAGTAATATTTGGGTTTCTCAAAAATTGTATATGTTAACTAGTAGATACTTTTGATCTTACAGTTAGCTAGAAGTAGACCCATAAAGTGGCAGATTGTCTAAGGATTATTACTGAAAAAAAAGTTACATGTAATTCTTATTAAATATTTCAGAGTTGCTGTTAGACGGCTCCATCTAAACTTGTTGCAAGGGATTAAGTGCATATGCTGATAAGAAGTATTAAAATTCTATAGCATGTATATAAAAATTAAATTAAAGATTGACTTATAATCACAGGAATTTACCCATTTCCAGTAACAACTTTTCTAAGGATCAATAATCTTTGTTGAAACTATCTCAGACATAAAGGTTTTACATTTGATATCAAAGTATGTGTTCTTATTGAGATGATATCTGAGGTATAACAAAACATGGTTATTAGGAAGACTTAAGCAGATGACCTACAATTATGGGAACACTTGAAAAATAGAAGCCATGCATATGTGTGTGTGTGTGTGTGTGTGTGTATAGATAGATAGATAGATAGATAGATAGATAGATAGATAGATAGATAGATAGATAGATAGATAGATAGAGAGAAAGACAGACAGACAGACAGAGAGAGAGAGGCATACATGGAAAACACACAGGACAGGGGAAAGTAAAGGGAAATAATATAACTACATTTTAATTCTAAAAATAAAAAAATAAATAAAGGCAAGAAGGAATGCCTTCTGTATTCCTAGAGACTTTTATTAAGTGTGCTCTTGGTGTTCACACTCTATGCTTCACACAGAGAAAGGGGTTTCTTGTACCACTTTCTGTTAGGTATTAACCTCATCATGAAGGACTTTTCCCAAATGAACTCATACAATTCATGAATTTTTTTCGTTGGTCATATTTCTAGATAACATTTCATTGTAAAACTAAGACTCCCTTAAATAACTTGGTGGGGATGCAAACTGTCTACACTAATTGTGAACAGCTTAAAAGATAAAGTATATTAATTTTTAAACTATCCTTCATATAAAAGTACCAGAAATTTCTCTATACAATAAATGTCAAATAAATACAGATTTATTTTCATGTGCCAGCCTGGCAACACAGGTATTTTTGATACAGTTAAATATCTAATTTCCATTCCATTTGCCTACCTATGTATGGTCTTTCCATCTTCCTGACAGGTATGTATTTTTTTTTCTATTGAAGAAGAAACAAATTCAGACTAAAAATTAGTCAAGATAACAGTCACAGAAGTCATGGCACTAATAAAAGGAAAAGATAAGATTGAAAGTAATTTATAGTAGTACGACTTTATATGAAATTTTTAGAAAATAGTATTAATAGTACATAGGTAATATTACTTAAACAGGAAAGACTGAAACATAAAGAGAAAGGAGAAATGTTTTGTTGTAATAGAAAGATTTTGCAATTTCTTCTTTATTTGGGAGCTAGGCTACTTACGTAAAATATTATAAATAGTATGGAACACTCATACAGTTATTCCTAGTGTTAATATTGACAATATTGTTTAAAGCAAATTAGAGAATGTGCATTTCATACCCCATAGAAATAACCATAAACATCAATTGTGTAGACACTAATGACATTTCAAAATATTTAGGCTTTTAGTAAAAGTCCCAATTTTCTGGTTATTATGCTGTGTCAAAATTATGTGCTTTTACAATGTTAATATTTTAATATTGTCAAGTAAAGTTGTGAAATTGGAACACTTAATTTGTTATTTGAGCACTCTATTAAATTAAATGCAAAGTATTGTTTCTCAATAATACCTTAAGGCCTTTATCTTTCCAAACTAAATTAACATAATTGTAAGCAAGAAGAAAAATTGAGAAGTTATTTTTTATACTGAAATCTTAGTAACATCTACATTTGTCCAATAAAAGCTGGAATTCTGAGATTATTCAATTTATATTCATCCATATAGATTGTTTATAATTTATTGAACAAACAAGTCAATTCTCAGGTTACATTTGTGAACAAGAACTGAAGGCATTGATTATACATCTAATAGAAATATGTGTGAAATATCATCCTTAAGCAAGTAAGTATTGAAAGGAGATGTGAATATATAACTTGAGTTTGCAACTTTATATAGAAAGCTGAGGGGAAGCCATAATTTCAACATATATGTGTGCTATGATGGTGTGTATAAAAGTTTATCAGTGAGCCAATCTATTTTAAAAGTAAAATTTGATCTCACTCCTCAGTAAGTCACTCCTGCTTTCCAAAATGAAATGTTCTTGATCATTCTGTGTGTGTATATATGCTATTTGTACACTCATGTCAAACTACATACAGTATAGAATAACTGCTTTATCACAGTAAAGAGTGATACCAAGAGAAACAGATTAAAAATGATTTGTGTTTAATTATGCCAGACGTTTTTTCTAGAACTCCTAAGAAACATGTGCATTAAAGATAGTTTAAAAATCATGTACAGAACTACAAAACAGAAAAATTACCCTATACTTATTAGAATATTTTGGAATAGTGTATATGGATTTAAGATGTATATTGAAATGCAAAATGTTTCTTTTTTTTTTTTAGGTAGGTTGGCTCTGCTTATTTTGTTTGTTTGATTTTACTGTTTTTCATTTATTTATTTATTTATTTTTTTAGGTTTGTTTAGTTTTTACTTGTTTTTGTTTATTTGTTTGTTTTGTTTTGTTTTCTGGTTTTAGGAATGAGTTGATTCTTGAAACAATTAAGAGTCAAATGTTAGCTTTGGTTCCCTGTTTTAAATAAAATCTACTTCAAATATAACATGTGGTTGTTCACACTTAGGCAACTAGCAGGGTTAAGGTTGGATGATTCAGCACCAATCTGCACTTCATAGAGGGCTGTATGACAGAAAAACTAGCAAAATACATATGTAGTTTAAAATGAGAATGATGTATTATTTCTATGAATGAATAGATTCCTAACAATAAAACCTGGTGGGGCACACTCACTACATGAACTGTCATACAGGAATTATTTTTTGGAGGAGGGATTTTGCAATTGCAAAGCATTACAGAAGAATTTGGCAATTGTAGATTTTTCCCATATTTACATAGAAATAAGTAAACTAGACTATCACTAAACAATGCCTAAATAAGGGTAAAATATTGTTGCTGTCGAAAGAAATAAAATGTAGGGAGTATCTGTCAACTAGATTTATCACAGAATTGTAAAAATACTAAGTTTAAACACAAACTTATGGTAGAAATATTTCTGTAGTTACTGTCATGATATCTGAAATTCTTGTGAAATTTTGGGGTTTGAAGAAACAATGTGGTAAATGGATAGACACAAATTATTGTGAAGATTTTACTTTATTGCATATTGAAGACTCTTCACTGTCTTACAATGTTGGGAAATAGGTGACTGGCATTACTACAGAGCGTTTTCTTCACAAGGATCCCACTGAGTATAAAGATGATTGGAATCATACCTGTCTTAGAACACTTACATAAATATATTTAATGTTGCCTATGATTTTAATCTTAAATACAGAAATGTGTGAGTGATATCAATAAAATTAAATTTTAATTTTTCAGAGTCCTGATGTCTCCCAGATCCTAGGCTAATATCCAAAGGTAAGTATGACTAAAGATTGTATTTATAAACTTAACTTGATGTTTGCTATGTCACATATACTAAATGTATTTGTCACTAATTTTACCCACACTACACTAATTTTATGAAATGTGCTACATTATACACATTTTTTAATTTCAGAGGAATTTACATATGTAGAATTGCATATGTATATTTATTTATGTGTAGTGATTTTGAATGAATTCTTCAATATTTCATCTCTAATAACTTGCATATTTAGTTCTCTCCATTCCTCTATCAGCACCCTGTCACCAGAGTAGTAACTTCAGCAGAACCAGAAAAAATGAGGTCTAAAGAGTTTGTATCCCTAAAACCATCAATATGCATAGCCTGCCATGAATCATTCATGTATAGTTGAACAAGAACTGTTTCAAAATAGATAATTTAAGAATCTTACTAATATGAACATGACTCTCCCTTTATGGTGTAGTTCAATGTTCTGATTTCAATGGATAATAATGAGAACCAATGCAGATTGATGCAAACCTAATCATTTATACTGAAAATGAGTATCCAAGAAACTGAAATAGTGAGGCAGGGAAGTTCCCAAAGTTTCTTACGTACTAGATAGGACCATTGTCTTTCTCATGTCTCCTATATTATTGTCTGTATCCTCAGGGTTTCCAAGCATCAGAGCATCATTATCTTGATTTTAATCACCCATTATATTTTTTCTTTCTACATATTTTACTACTCTTCAAACAAGCCTACATAATTTTCAAATCCCAGTGAAGACACAGCAATGTACTTTTTTGTGACCCAAACAGTCTTGTTAACAATATGTATTCAGTGATTAAAGCTAATTTTAAAAACCTACTTTTTAATTAAAGGCAGGGAAAATATTTCTAAACAACCTTGATCGTATGTAGAGGCTGAAGAAAGGCTCAGTATTTAAAAGATCATATACAACACTCACAGAGGATTCATCTTCAGTTGTCAGCATGCACAATGATTGACTCACAAACATATGTAACTCCAGCCCCAGGAGCATCCAGAGCATTTGGCCTGTGGTTACATGCATATGCATGTGTGCACATACTCAAGTGAAAGAAAAACATGACAATATAGAAATTAATGAACTCATTTTCCCTTTCACATATTATTTAACCCAAAGATTAATGTTCATTTAAATAGTAATAATCTTTTCAACTCATAGCTGCTCTTAAATTCTATATTATTTTATGTTTTAAGGTAGGTTATATATTATTAGTTCCTTTCATTGAACACTCCTTGTGGATTTGCTGATTGTTTGTGTATCACAATGATTTTCTCATCTAGTGCAATTCCTTCATAGGTATGATTGTACAGAGAGCCCTGCAATGCTTTGTTGAGCTTCCTCAGTAAGTTAGAGGAAACCAATCAAAATCAGTTCTGAGCAAGCTCTTTTCATACATCACTATCAACTATAAGCACATCTTAGACTGTTGAAATTTATCTGCAAGTTGAGATAGATTTTTGTTATTTTAGAATTTCTACATTAAGAACAATTCAACAGTTCCCTTTAACGTTAGTCAATCAAAATAACCCCAGTGTCTGCCATAGCTAATTGTACTGTGGTTGCATTAACTAGAGAATGCCTGATGACTACTGGTTGGATAAAAGATTCCAGCTTGAGAGAAAACACTTGTAATTTGTTTGTTTGTTTGTTTGTTTTGTTTTGTTTTTGTTTTTTTCTTTTTCTTTTTTTAGAGTAAGCTATCCTGTGTAGCAATATTCAACCTTAAATTTATTTTAAATGCTTACATTTACAATATGTTTATCATATATTTGTATTCACTTTTAAAAGTAAACTAAATGCTCAGACTCAAAAAGTCACATACAAGTAATATTATAGAGCCTGAACACTTTATACATACTTAAACATTAAAATTAATTAAAAAGAGCTCATGAATTTTAAGAGCAAAAAAGGGTATATGGAAAAACTGGTGGGAGGAAAGGGAAGGAGGAAGTTATATGATTACATATAAATCTCTCTTTCTCCCCATCTCCATTCTTCCCTCTTTCTCTTTTTCTGTGTGTATATTTCTCTGTCTCTCTCATATATATATATATATATATAATTAGGGACTTACATTGATATGTGTTTAGTTTATAAAATTACATGCAATTAAACTGTGTTTATTCATTGAACTCACAAAGTAATGAATAAATAGCACATAAAGTCTTATTACTTTGGTCATGAAGCCAACCAAACAAATTAACTGTAAAACAAAGACTGCATAATACAATATTCATAACTAAAGGAAGATTCAAGGTTTTATTATCCTGTCCAACCATGATTAATGCTGCTAAAGAAGATATGATCTTCTGAAAAAAATTCTAAGTATTTAGAATAGCTATTATTACTTCTCCCATAGTATCTTTCATAATGAAAAATTTATTGAGGTTTGTGAAATGAAAAACATTAAATAGTTATAGGAATCAATATGTGTGCTATTTAATTGGCTTAATCATCAACAAATGAATAGATAGTATAATTGAAAATAGGCAGTAGGAATAATGAAGATTTTTAGGCTAGTGAGGGGCTCTGGGAGGTTTTCAGCTTCAGAGATCTGGCTGAAGAAATAAAGGTTCCAGGATGAAAAGGCATTGATTAAAAATTTGGCCTAATTATGTCCTCAATAGTGTAGACTATAAGGCTTGAAATTAGCTTTACTTTGATCCTAGATGTTTCTAAGGGAAATTTTTATCATAGTCTTATGCATGTTATTTAATTTTATTTATTTGGCCATGTGTCTTTGTGTGAATCTATGCACAACCAGCTGTGTTTGAGGTGATGCATATCACTATACAGACGTTGGAAGCAAGGAGAATTTGTTGTTACCTTTATCTCTCACCATCTACTCCTTTGCAACAAGGGATTTTTCTGAATATTTGTTTTAAGAGACTAGTAAATATTGTTTTTCTACAAACTCTCACGTATAAGTAGAATCTGGAATCTAAACATGCACCAGCAGGTCGTCTGGGTGATAGGATCAAATTTCTGCCCTTAATATTTTTATTATTTTCATCATTTTATTATTTTATTAGTTGTATATCATTATTAAGCCATCTCAAAAATTTCTAAAGAAATTATGTAATTTTGTAGACAGAAATCTTATAACACATGTATACATGTATATGTATATATGTGTGCATATATACATACATATGTAACTCAGAACACTTGAGTACACAGAATAAATATTTACTCATAATGTAACTTCTAAGCTGATTATTGCCATGAATAAATACTTACATATAAGATACAACTATTAACATAATCCAGGTTAGGTATGCTCAGAGGTGAAAGCCATGAGAGTCTGATGTATTGTAATGAATGAATGCGTTTGGAACTCACCTCTGTTAAGAACATCTGTCCTTTTATTGCCAGGTAATACTCATGATCTGAAATGTTGTGGAATACTATAACTGAAGATCATGATTAATCTTCTCTACACCTAGCAAATAGTCAATACTGAAATTATATCTAAAGAGGAATATTCTATAATAATGATTAAAGATTAGTTTGAACGAAATTTACTTAGGAAATAAGTTATATCTACATAACTATTACATCATTTTAAGACATAAAATTCATATAACTATTTTTATACTATTCACAATTCAAGTGAACTATGTTTGAAATTGAAACAATAAATCTCTGTGATCTCTAAAATATAAAATAACTATTTTATTTAAAATTGGTGATGAAGTCACAAATGACAAATCCATCTACTATAGAAAACCAAACCAAAGGTAAAAAGAAATTCTTTAGTTAGGATGACAAACTATTTTTATTTAAAAGCATTTTCAAAATCCAATTGCCATACTGGATATATGGAACCATTACTGCCAAGAGTCCAATAAAAAGTGTGTAAATGTTATCTGGGATACAGTCAATTACTGAAGAATGAATATAAGAACAATCTTACATTTTATGGGGGTATTACAGGAAATGATGTATCAAGAGAGTAAGAGTTTGTACAGTGGATTACATGGAAGGATGGGACTTCATGTGACATGTAAAAGAACCTCAGAAGAAAGCGCTGAGAGACTCCCCTACAGTACATCTGGTCCTGTACTAACTGCTAGGACTGCTTCTAGTGCAGGGTCAGATGCTTTGTCAAGCTGAGAAAAATAATGGATGTGAATATTCATCAAAAAATATACTCTCATATTTTATTACTGTACCTCAGGCATAGCCAGCCACTGATTGTGCTGACCACAGGGGGTTCTTGGCTGGAATTGCTCTGTGGCATCAATTTCTAGAAGATATGACAGGGACTAGAGTCTATTTATCCAGTAGTCAAAGGACTTGACTGA
This sequence comes from Montemys delectorum, assembly GCA_019843815.1. NCBI lineage: Eukaryota > Metazoa > Chordata > Mammalia > Rodentia > Muridae > Montemys > Montemys delectorum. Next base: position 1,056 of record JADRCD010195204.1, on the reverse strand, counting down.
TTCTTCATTTCCATAAGCTTCATAAGTGATATTTGACTTTCTCTATATACAAAAAAGCAGGAAATTATGTCAAATAAAATGAGCAGTTTAGATGCATAGGAAATCGGTGTCCCAGAAACAGAGACTTTGAGAGAAAATCCACACACACACACACAAAAAAAACCTTAATTCAGTCTAGCAGTGGAAGCAAATGTATTCATGATAGAGTTGTAAGAATAGAATAGACAGCTTTATTAGAGCCACGAAATGTAAACTCTAAGAACTACAATTGCTGAAAACACATTTTAGCTAACATTTAGAAAATTGTGCCTTTATTAATGCGTCAATTTACCTATCAAAGTTTGCACACACTCCCAGATATATCCTTGACAAATCATATATTTATATTATATTTAATGTGCCTAGAAATTATATCTTAATGATAATCAAGAACACTGCAAAAAAAGCATAAACTCTGATTAGTTTAGTTTATGGAATTCCTATGCACACCTGAAGGAAGAAGGGTTCTCCAGGTGTTATAGAGCAAGAAGTGGGTGAAGCTGGGGATACAGCTCATTTTGTAGAATATTTGCCTAGCATACAGGAGGTCCTCTGATCCTAAACCCTATAGAACTATAAACTGTTCTTTGTGGTAAATGTGTATCAAGTAAGCAGGTGGGAATTGGGAAAAAAAAGGATCAGAAGTCCAAGGTCGCTCTTAGCCACATAGCTAGACACAGGTCAGCCTTGAGTTTATGAGACTCTGTCTCAGAAGGAAGTTTGATATTTAGTTGGGTACTTGTGTTAGGACTGAGAGAGACACTCATGCACAGAAGTTTCAGATGTCATTAGGTTCTGAAAACATCTCTAAGGTGATGATCAGCAAGAATATGCTTTACTTTGCCACTCAAAATCCAGGCAGTGGATCCACATAACTGCTTCATGAACTAAGAACATGAGATTTAGATAGGAGGACAACTCAATTGGATCCAGATCTGTGACACTTCAGCTGGAATTCCCTACAGGCTACGCCCCTGACTCACAACATGCTCCAATGAGAAATGTTGCTTTCCTTTG